>LDKF01000664.1:64704-86843 GCA_001026735.1 Rotylenchulus reniformis | reverse complement strand
CAACCCACCCATCCCCAATAAAAAATTTAAATAAAGTAAATTCATTACGGTAAAATAAGAGCAAAAACAATGAGCAAGAAGAGGCATAAAATATTAAGCATAGAATATTCAAGCAATATAGATCGATCCAAATAAATATAGAGAGAATGAATGAAACAAAAATATTAATATAATGATAGAGAGAATTGAAATGGTGGGACAAAAACAAAATATAATGAAAGAGGGAATTGAAGTGGTAGACAACAACAAATTTTAGGTGATTCATCAAACAACATCGTCAAGTTTCTCATATCCATCATCGGTCGTCTCCTTCTTGGCCGGCACTTCAGACACGGTGGCAGTCTCAGTCGGAGGGATCCCGACCCCGGCAGCGCCCAGCAGCGTGGACCCCATCACCTCGTAGCCGTTGTCCTGGACAGTCCCTTCCTTCTTGGCGTCCTCCTCCTTCTTCTCCCCGGACTCCTTGGACTTCTCGGCACTAAAAAACAAATATAGGGGGGACAACATCAAACAACATCATCAAGCTTCTCGTACCCATCAGTGGTCGTCGACTTCTTCTCGGGCGCTTCAGAGAGCGAGGAACTGTCAGGGACGATGATTGAGACACGCTGTGTGGCCTTGGTAGTCTCCTCCTGCTTCTCCCCGGACACCTCGGACTTCTCGGCACTCTGGGTGAAGTAGTGGCTCGACCCACTCTTCACCTGCTCGTGTCCGTCGTCCTTGTTGTCCTCCTTCTCCGCCGCCTTCTTCGTCTTTCCTTCCGCTGACTTCCCATCGCACTCTCCGGACCCAGACTGCCAGTGGTCGCTGCCAAGAAGTTCCTCCTCATCCTTCTGCCGGTTGGCACGACGATGATGACGATGCCAAAAGTAAGCCGAAGCCCCCAGGCCAACCAGGACCACAACCACCAGGCTAAAAACAAAAGGAGAATGTCAGAAGGGAATGATTAGCGAACAAAATGCCAAAAACACTCACATGGCGATCACCCAAATGTACCACTCGAGGCGAAAGCCAGCAGGATCCTTTGTCGGCGGTCCCGTTGTTGATCCGTCTGCTGTGCCCGTTGGTTCTGCTGTCGTTGGTCCTTTCGCCGTGGTCGTCGTCTCCGCTGTGGTGGTACTCCCGCTGGTCGCCGTGGTGCTGCCAACTTCCGTCGCAGTGTTGGTCTCCGTCGAGGTGGTCTTCTCCGTTGTTGTCTTTACTGCGGTTGTCCCTTCCGTGGTAGCCTCGGTCGTGCTGGTAGTGGTGGTCCATCCCATGAAACCCATCACCGTCTTGGTCCCCTTGAGATGTATGTTCGGCACTTTTGACTCCACCAGATAGCAGAAGTTCTTCTCCGTGTTCGCCTTAAAATTCGTAACAATCAACTCAATCAAACAATTGAATGCCCCAAAACTCACAAATTTCGCCGAAACCGCAAGACATGGAGTTCCTTCGCTTGACCAAACGGTGACATCGGTGACCGAGTACCCCGTCGGGACATTGCCGTTCTGGACCTGCTGCACCTCTGACAAGCCGCATGACACACGAAACCCGCCACCCGTGCACTTTCCTTCTTCGTCACATTTGCCGTCATGCTGAAGAAGAGAACAATGATCTTCATAAAACGCGAAAACTCGGCTCAACTCACCCATTCCTCCGCCAGCCCACAGCCTTCAGTTTTCTCCACGAGTCCCGTGATGGCTTCCTTGCACTGCCCCTTCGACTTCTCTTCATAGTCCGCGACGAGTTCGTAGTCCAACTGATTGGTGGTCCGCACCATCGCTCGGAAGCTGCCCTTGGGCGTTCCCTTGTGCTTGACCATCCTGAAGGAAACTTCCAGTTAGCATTGGACCGGTTAATTGAATTGGCTCACATCTGTCCGCCGACCACCGTCGTCACATCCTGCTCTCCTCGTCCTCCTTGTCCCGGGATGCCGCCCATCTTTCCCGCCACACAGCGATGGTCGGCGTCCAGCGTCTTCAGCTCCACTGCTCCGGCTGACGAGAACGGGTCCACATTGACAGCAATGACGGCGAACAGCAACAGCCGATGAAGATGATGACGCATTGTCGCTTGTTGTCGTTGATTGAGGTTGAGTTGTTGTTGTGCGTTGGAGAATATTGGCTTGTAGAATATTATTTGTTTGGGTTGGGAGAATGGTGATTTTTGCTGAAATCGGCGCGTTTATATAGTCCAATTTGTGAATGAAAAATACAGGAAAACAGTTGAAGTTGTTTGGGAATTTGGTGAAATTCACAGACAACTAAACAAATCTCATAAGAATGGTGTGTGTTCACATGATTATTTTTCGCAAAGAAAATTGGAAATTTTGATGATTTCCCCAGAGGGTAGTTTCGATTTTTATTTTATTTATTTTTTTGTTATTCTAACACAGGGATCGGATATGTTCTGATTTGTCAGATTTGTTCTGATTTTTGACCTCTGTCCTTATTTTGTACTGATTTTCGAATTTTTGTTGAAATTCCATTAAAAAATGACCAATATTCTTAAGAAAAGAGATCGAAATTTTAAAAATTCTCCCGACAGGGGCCGCCGGCACTCTAAACAGTATTTATCCCAAAAAATGTCTTAAAAATGATCAATTTTCTTAAGAAAAAAGAACCAAATTTTTAAAAATTTCTCTGCCGTTTTCTGTTTCTTAAGAAAAGGGTTCAAACTTCAAAATTCATAAATTTTCAAAATTCATAAAAAAAAAAGTCAGTACTTGTTCGGTTTATGCCCCACAAAAATTTCAAAATAATTTTCTCAGATAAATTGAAAAATTTTCTTGTATTTAGGGGTTTTCAGGGGGTGTAGAATCCGAATCTTCTTTCAGAATTGAGCTAACATCACATTTGACATGAATTTCGCGTGTGATCAGTGGTGGCACGTCATGAATTAAAAAATGCATGGGGGTTAAATATGTATTTATGTCCATCTTGCACTTTCCAAAAATAATCATAAAAGCTTTCGAGCAACAGGGAAATTGGGTTGAAAAATTAAATTATAGAGCGTTAAATTTATTTGAACCTCTTCATATGCTTATTAGAAAAGTTATTTCCACATGTTATACCACTTTGGATCATTTCATGTCTTTTTTAATATTTGGCGTGACGTGATCTCACGTGAAATCCGTGTTAAATGATAGCTCAATTCTGACGGTAGAATCGGATTCTACACCCCTGAAAACCCACTAAATAAAAAAAACTGCAATTTTTTGAGAAATTATTTTGAATTTTTTGTGGGGCATAAACCGAACAAGTACCAAAAAGTCCCTCCATACATAGAGTGGGCGCGTCCCTCCACCTAGTCCATATAAATTGGCTTTTTCCGATGCTCATTTCTTATCAATTTGTGATCGCGCGGAGATTTATTCTTTGCAAACAAACAATCGCTTCAATACCTTTTTTTTCAAAAGGGATTTCCGGACTTTTCTGACGCGCACTTTACTGTAGCACGTCCGCTAACTTTTTGATCAGGAAAAATATTACATTACATCAGTATGTATTCTGCGCAGGGTGGCCAAATTACCCTGGAAACATGGCAAATGCCATGTTTTTGAACATTTGCCATGTTTTTTGCCATGTTTTTCAATTGCCATGTTTTTAGCCATGTTTTTTTGATTTTTGCTGATTTGAGAGAAAAGTTTGAAAAAATGACCAAATTTCTTAAAAAATTCGTGCCAAAATTCAAAATTTTCTCCGGCGGCCCCTGTCGGGACCGCCGGCACCCCTCAACACAGAATTTAATTTAAAAATAAGCTTAAAAATGACTAAAATTCTTTAAGAAAAAAAGGCTTAAAACGCAAGGGCCGCCGACATCTCCATTACGTGATTTAAAAACAAAAAACGACCAATTTTCTTGGGAAAAAGGGCTGAATCCTTAAAAATTCTCCGGCCTTCCATACAGTAATAGTTCTTAAAAATGAATGACAAAAAAGTAATCAATTTCTTAAGGGAAAAAGCTGAAATTCTCAAAATTTTCTCCGCCAGCCCGTATCGGGGCCGGCGCCACCACCCCTCAAGCAAATGAATTAACTTAAAAAATATAAACAAAAATGATCAATTTTCGCAAGGGGAGAGCCTAAATTTTCCAAAAATTTCTCCGGCGGCCCCTAACGGGACCGCTCCTAACGGGACCGCCGCCGCCCCTTCAGAAAATGAATTCCTTTTTAAAAATCAACTTTTGGATAATGGAAAAAGTGCAAGAAAATATGAACGCGAGTAATAATGTTTTTGAAATTTTCGTTGTTTAAAAAAGTTGCCATGTAAATGCCATGTTTTTTGGAAAATTTTGCCATGTAAATGCCATGTTTTTCTGGGAGTTTGCCATGTTTTTCGAGAAGTGAGTTGGCCTCCCTGGTCTGAAAGCCTTGGAATAATAAATTAATTTTTGAAAAATATTTTTATTTTAAATTTTCCCGACTTTTTAGGAGGCTATGAGACGCATCCTCTGCGTGGCTGCTACCGAAAAGGCATTTGCGAAGATTACCAGAAGGAATGCGAAAAAGAAAAAGGTGGCCAACTCATCGGGGGATGCAAATACTGTTCCGAGAATAATTGCAACGCACCAATCACAACAACATCAACTACGGTGGGTGAGGACGGTTGAGTGCCAAGGCCACAACTCTGTGGCCGAGGCAATTTGTCAGAGGATGATGCTGAATCATAAAATTAGCATAAATAGGCCAAAGGTCACACTTCAATTGGCTAAAAGTACAGCAAGTGNGGGAACAGAAAACGGCAGAGAATTTAAAAAATTTGGTTCTTTTTTCTTAAGAAAATTGATCATTTTAAGACATTTTTTGGGATAAATACTGTTTAGAGTGCCGGCGGCCCCTGTCGGGAGAATTTTTAAAATTTCGATCTCTTTTCTTAAGAATATTGGTCATTTTTTAATGGAATTTCAACAAAAATTCGAAAATCAGTACAAAATAAGGACAGAGGTCAAAAATCAGAACAAATCTGACAAATCAGAACATATCCGATCCCTGTGTTAGAATAACAAAAAAATAAATAAAATAAAAATCGAAACTACCCTCTGGGGAAATCATCAAAATTTCCAATTTTCTTTGCGAAAAATAATCATGTGAACACACACCATTCTTATGAGATTTGTTTAGTTGTCTGTGAATTTCACCAAATTCCCAAACAACTTCAACTGTTTTCCTGTATTTTTCATTCACAAATTGGACTATATAAACGCGCCGATTTCAGCAAAAATCACCATTCTCCCAACCCAAACAAATAATATTCTACAAGCCAATATTCTCCAACGCACAACAACAACTCAACCTCAATCAACGACAACAAGCGACAATGCGTCATCATCTTCATCGGCTGTTGCTGTTCGCCGTCATTGCTGTCAATGTGGACCCGTTCTCGTCAGCCGGAGCAGTGGAGCTGAAGACGCTGGACGCCGACCATCGCTGTGTGGCGGGAAAGATGGGCGGCATCCCGGGACAAGGAGGACGAGGAGAGCAGGATGTGACGACGGTGGTCGGCGGACAGATGTGAGCCAATTCAATTAACCGGTCCAATGCTAACTGGAAGTTTCCTTCAGGATGGTCAAGCACAAGGGAACGCCCAAGGGCAGCTTCCGAGCGATGGTGCGGACCACCAATCAGTTGGACTACGAACTCGTCGCGGACTATGAAGAGAAGTCGAAGGGGCAGTGCAAGGAAGCCATCACGGGACTCGTGGAGAAAACTGAAGGCTGTGGGCTGGCGGAGGAATGGGTGAGTTGAGCCGAGTTTTCGCGTTTTATGAAGATCATTGTTCTCTTCTTCAGCATGACGGCAAATGTGACGAAGAAGGAAAGTGCACGGGTGGCGGGTTTCGTGTGTCATGCGGCTTGTCAGAGGTGCAGCAGGTCCAGAACGGCAATGTCCCGACGGGGTACTCGGTCACCGATGTCACCGTTTGGTCAAGCGAAGGAACTCCATGTCTTGCGGTTTCGGCGAAATTTGTGAGTTTTGGGGCATTCAATTGTTTGATTGAGTTGATTGTTACGAATTTTAAGGCGAACACGGAGAAGAACTTCTGCTATCTGGTGGAGTCAAAAGTGCCGAACATACATCTCAAGGGGACCAAGACGGTGATGGGTTTCATGGGATGGACCACCACTACCAGCACGACCGAGGCTACCACGGAAGGGACAACCGCAGCGAAGACAACAACGGAGAAGACCACCTCGACGGAGACCAACACTGCGACGGAAGTTGGCAGCACCACGGCGACCAGCGGGAGTACCACCACAGCGGAGACGACGACCACGGCGAAAGGACCAACGACAGCAGAACCAACGGGCACAGCAGACGGATCAACAACGGGACCGCCGACAAAGGATCCTGCTGGCTTTCGCCTCGAGTGGTACATTTGGGTGATCGCCATGTGAGTGTTTTTGGCATTTTGTTCGCTAATCATTCCCTTCTGACATTCTCCTTTTGTTTTTAGCCTGGTGGTTGTGGTCCTGGTTGGCCTGGGGGCTTCGGCTTACTTTTGGCATCGTCATCATCGTCGTGCCAACCGGCAGAAGGATGAGGAGGAACTTCTTGGCAGCGACCACTGGCAGTCTGGGTCCGGAGAGTGCGATGGGAAGTCAGCGGAAGGAAAGACGAAGAAGGCGGCGGAGAAGGAGGACAACAAGGACGACGGACACGAGCAGGTGAAGAGTGGGTCGAGCCACTACTTCACCCAGAGTGCCGAGAAGTCCGAGGTGTCCGGGGAGAAGCAGGAGGAGACTACCAAGGCCACACAGCGTGTCTCAATCATCGTCCCTGACAGTTCCTCGCTCTCTGAAGCGCCCGAGAAGAAGTCGACGACCACTGATGGGTACGAGAAGCTTGATGATGTTGTTTGATGTTGTCCCCCCTATATTTGTTTTTTAGTGCCGAGAAGTCCAAGGAGTCCGGGGAGAAGAAGGAGGAGGACGCCAAGAAGGAAGGGACTGTCCAGGACAACGGCTACGNCTAACTGGAAGTTTCCTTCAGGATGGTCAAGCACAAGGGAACGCCCAAGGGCAGCTTCCGAGCGATGGTGCGGACCACCAATCAGTTGGACTACGAACTCGTCGCGGACTATGAAGAGAAGTCGAAGGGGCAGTGCAAGGAAGCCATCACGGGACTCGTGGAGAAAACTGAAGGCTGTGGGCTGGCGGAGGAATGGGTGAGTTGAGCCGAGTTTTCGCGTTTTATGAAGATCATTGTTCTCTTCTTCAGCATGACGGCAAATGTGACGAAGAAGGAAAGTGCACGGGTGGCGGGTTTCGTGTGTCATGCGGCTTGTCAGAGGTGCAGCAGGTCCAGAACGGCAATGTCCCGACGGGGTACTCGGTCACCGATGTCACCGTTTGGTCAAGCGAAGGAACTCCATGTCTTGCGGTTTCGGCGAAATTTGTGAGTTTTGGGGCATTCAATTGTTTGATTGAGTTGATTGTTACGAATTTTAAGGCGAACACGGAGAAGAACTTCTGCTATCTGGTGGAGTCAAAAGTGCCGAACATACATCTCAAGGGGACCAAGACGGTGATGGGTTTCATGGGATGGACCACCACTACCAGCACGACCGAGGCTACCACGGAAGGGACAACCGCAGCGAAGACAACAACGGAGAAGACCACCTCGACGGAGACCAACACTGCGACGGAAGTTGGCAGCACCACGGCGACCAGCGGGAGTACCACCACAGCGGAGACGACGACCACGGCGAAAGGACCAACGACAGCAGGAACAACGGACACGGACGAACCAGCAACGGGACCGACGACAAAGGATCCTGCTGGCTTTCGCCTCGCGTGGTACATTTGGATGATCATCGCCATGTGAGTGTTTTTGGCATTTTGTTCGCTAATCATTCCCTTCTGACCTTCTCCTTTTGTTTTTAGCCTGGTGGTTGTGGTCCTGGTTGGCGTGGGGGCTTTTGCTTACTTTTGGCATCGTCATCGTCGTGCCAATCGGCAGAAGGATGAGGAGGAACTTCTTGGCAGTGACCACAGGCAGTCTGGGTCCGGAAAGTCCGATGGGAAGTCAGCGGAAGGAAAGACGAAGAAGGCGGTGGAGGAGGAGGACGCCAAGGACGACGGACACGAGCAGGTGAAGAGTGGGTCGAGCCACTACTTCACCAAGAGTGTCGAGAAGTCCGAGGTGTCCGGGGAGAAGGGGGAGGAGACTACCAAGGCCACGCAGCGTGTCTCAATCATCGTCCCTGACAGTTCCTCGCTCTCTGAAGCGCCCGAGAAGAAGAAGTCGACCACTGATGGGTACGAAAAGCTTGATCATGTTGTTTGATGTTGTCCACTGTATTTGTTTTTTAGTGTCGAGAAGTCCAAAGAGTCCGGGGAGAAGGAGGAGAAGAACGCCAAGAAGGAAGGGACTGCCCAGGACAACGGCTACGAGCAGCTGGGCTCCACGCTGCTGGGCGCTGCCGGAATCGGGGTCGGGATCCCCCCGACTGAGAGTGCCAGTGTGTCTGAAGTGCCGGCCAAGAAGGAGACGACCGATGATGGATATGAGAAACTTGACGATGTTGTTTGATGAATCACCTAAAATTTGTTGTTGTCTACCACTTCAATTCCCTCTTTCATTATATTTTGTTTTTGTCCCACCAATTCAATTCTCTATAATTATTATACTTTTTGTCGGTTCATTCATTCTCTCTATATTTATTTGGATCGATCTATATTGCTTGAATATTCTATGCTTAATATTTTATGCCTCTTCTTGCTCATTGTTTTTGCTCTTATTTTGCCGTAATGAAGTTACTTTGTTCAAATTTTTTATTGGGGATGGGTGGGTTGGGCAATTTTGGGGGTTCTTTGCCTTTTGTCTCCTCCACTCGTTTCGCCCCCTCCCCCTCTGTCCTCCTTGTAGTCGGTGGTCATCGCTGTCCTTATCCTTCCTTCACCTTTCCTTTATCCCTTTGATCATTTCTTACAAACACTTGGAATATTTTGGATTTTTTGCATTTTTAGGCGAAAGAACATAGAAAAATTTATAAATTCAAGAGAACCCTTTTGCTTCTCGAATAACTTGGTCTCGAAAATTCATATGAAAACTCGTTTTATAATTTTATAAAGGAAACATTCATAAAAATACAGCCCAAAAAATCAAAGAAAGCATTGAACAAAACAATGGTGGAATTCATCTTTAGGCTACCATTTTTTCCTATTCATTTTCTATTCAATGCTTTCCAATTTTCTAAAAAAATAAAATTAATTTTTCAGATGGCTGACATAGCCGATGTGGATGAATCGCTGATATTGATGTGCTGAGGGGAAGCGGACCTTTTGAATTTTCGGCAAATGTTTGTGTTCGACAAACAGTCGACCAGGGCGGACCACTTTCTGGATGTCACCAACGCGGAACTTCAGGTTTTTTTTATAAAATGCGAAACTTCAGGTTTTTTTGATGGAAATCTTTAGGAGCTTCCCTGAATGCCAAACTTATCAAAAAAAAATTAAAATTTCCCAAGAAATTGCACTAATTTTTCAATCAAAATTCCCCGGCACTAAAATGAAAAAATAAATTTTTTAAACACTAAAAAGGTGCGTCTTTAAAAATTGTTTTTTTTTTAATTTTCTAAACTACCTTATCTGAAATATCAGACTCGTTAAGCCTGTGAGCCAAAACATTTATATTCGCAAAAAATCCCGGAAAAACGTTCCGTAAAATTTCCAAATCATACCGCGGATAAATTTTTTTGGAAGCTCAAAAATGGCTGTTTTGCCTTTAGGATTTTGGTGCCGTTAACTAAAACAGAGTCCAAAGCCCACCTTTTCCTTTCTTTTAGTCTTACGGTCTTTCTGAGCCGGCCATCCGCCGCTTTCGGGACGCCCTTAACCGGAAGAGAAAGAAGCGGGCGAAACTGTTTGGAGGGGCGAAGAGGCCGGAGAGAACGATCCAGTTGGGACGGGAGGCGGAGAGCCCAAAGGCGGAAAGCATATTCGAATTGTCGACAAAACCCCCCATTTAATCGCCAAAAATGAGGTTTATCTAATTTACATGTCGAATTTTTAAAATCGAATTTTAAATTTTAATTAATTTTTTAAATTATTTAGTTTTGTCGGATTTCGAAATTCAATTCGTTTTTTAAATTCCACACCATTTTTTTAGGGATTTCGGGGTGCTAAATCTTTTTCTGACATCAGCTTTATCACATCTTCAGGTTTTTGTCAAATCAAAAACAAATATTCAATATATCAAATATCAGGTTGAATATATACCATCATGATGATCGGATTCGAAAAGATTCGGTTTTTTACTCTCGAAAACCCTTGATGAATGCTGAATTGTATTCGATTAGTTTTTGAAAATCCGACACAATTTTTGATTGTCTAACCCCTTGCTTTAGGTTAAGCTCATGGAAACCCTCGGGGAAAGGGAATTTTTCCGTGGTCAAGCGAGCACTTTGGACCCGACCCAACGGGACGAAGACGGAGTGCGCGGTGAAGATTTTGCACGAAATGTCGGAGGCTGTCCGCCAGGATTTGGCCTCCGAAATCGCCACAATGCAACACTTGCGCCACCAAAACCTGGTCCAACTCTTCGGCGTCGTTTTTTCAATTGGATTTCCTCAACTAGATGTCGAGTCAAAGTGATGATACCGTATTCCCTTATCAAATTTCATACGCTCTTATCAGGGGCGGATCTAGGATTTTGGCTTGGAGGGGTACCAATGTCCATGGGCTTGGAGGGGGTACGCGTGCTGAGGGAAATTTTCGAAGATTCATTTTTAGGGGTGTATTTTTGGGCGAAAAGTCGGTTCTTAGGGGTGTATTTTTACATTTTTCTCTAAAAATTAGCAATTTTACTCTAAACTCTAAATTTATCATTTTTGGGGGGGTCCGGCGGTCCCGATAGGGGCCGCCGGGAGAAATTTTTGAGATTTTAGACCCATTTCTTAATAAAATTGGTCAATTTTTCTTCTTCTTTTTCGATTTTTTCCCTCTCTTTCCTCCCCCGACACCCCGAAAATTTTTTGTTTTTCGGGCTTGGGGGGGGGTAGTACCCCCTCGTACCCCCCCCCTAGATCCGCCCCTGGCTCTTATATGGGGAACGGTTATGCATTTGCCGGCCTGTTTAGGAAATAAACCTGTTTAGAAGAAAATAAAACTAATGAACTACCTAAGCGAACAACCAATAAATTTCTGACGTAAATACCATTTTTTGCATTTTTATTTTTGGGATGCAATTTTGACTAGGCCGCAAATGACCGGGCCGCAAATGTCCCATCACCTGAGCCCGTTTTACAAAAACAAGGGAGTTTTCCCCGGGAAACCTCCCCGGTAAATCTACCCGGGAAACCTCCCCTGATTTCGAGGGAGAAAAGTGTTTTACAAAAACTTCCCCTGAAATCAAGGGAATTCCCTCGATTTCGGTGTAGATTTCCCTTGTTTTAATGGTTTAGTGCCGATGCCGAAAATTTCAATGGAAAATGGTCACAAGTTCGAATCCAATGCGCCAAAAATATTAATATTACTAATAAGTAGGGCTCGGAATTTAAGGCAAATGCCTTTTTTTCTGCGGGCTCAAAATGGCCTAAAAACCACATAAAACACATTTTTAGCTTTATTGGAACCTTCTAGCTTGCATTTTTATTTGCCTTTTTTTGCCTTTTTGGCCCATTTTGGGATTTTTATGCCTTTTTTGCCTTTTTGCGCCTTTTTTCGTGCCTTTTTNATGATTGTTATTTTTAATAATAATTTTTTATCATTTAAAGAAATTTTTTCTTAATTTAGTAGAAAAACTAAAAATCTTGAAAACGATCAAGATTCTTGAATTTTTTGGGTCAAGATTTTTCAAGATCAAGATTTTTCAAGAATCTTGGTTCAAGATCTTGCTTGAACCTTTTCTGATTTTTTCAAGATTGTTCAAGAATCAAGATTTTTCAAGAATCTTGGTTCAAGATCTTGCTTGAACCTTTAGTCCGGTCTCTAATTTTAATTAACCATGATTAATAATTTTCAAACATTTTTTCCATTTCCATATATTTACGGTTTTCATATAATTTTTAAATGTTTTGTGTCAAAAAATAGAGCAAACAATTGTCTACAAAATGAACCTAAGTCGCATCAATTGGTGCAATATCAAAAAAGTTATGGCCCAAATAATGTGAATTTTGCCAAAAAATATTATTTTGGTTATAACTTTTTTCACAAAGAATGAATTTGAAAGGGCATAAGCTCATTTTAACTAATGTCGAGTCTGCAAAAATCGTACCACGAAAAAATAGGCCTATGGTTACAAGAAAAAATTTTAGGCCTGTGATGTTCAAAAATTTTTAAAGCCTCGAGTATTTAAAAATTTTTAAATAGATATATGCATTTAAAAAGTTTAAAACCTCTTCAAAAACCTCTATTCGCAGGTAATTCCAAAAAAAACAGACTTTGAATTTTAGAAAAAATTAAAATTCAGTCAATTGAGTGTCGATCTTCTGCGAAGAACCCAAAAACCAATATTACCGCATTAGTCAACGGCAAATTAGTGGACATCCGGAGGGAAAAAATTGAATTTGAAGATAGAAAATTGAAACTTTTTTTAGCTAGAGAAAATTTTTTTCAAAAATCTTACCCTTAAGATCTAAGAAATTAAAATATTTAAAAAAAATGATTTTTAAAGCATAGGACCTTTAAAAAAATTAATAAACGGGCTGCGAACCTTAAAGTGAAGTTTTGGGCGATCTCCTTTGATCAAGGAGACACAATTTCGCTCATGAATTTGGGTATTTTTAGTCGTTTTTAGATATGAATTAAAAAAAAGACTTTGAAAAAAAATATTTTTATTTAAAATTTATATCACTCGAAAGAGGAAAGTCTCTTTCATATTCCCAGAAATTTTCAGCTAATATTATTAATTTTCAATATTTTTAATTTATTTTTTTCGAAGGTTAGGTAAGGATTGCTACCCTCCTTTTTGCAGGGTAAGATTTCCGGGGAAACCTCCCTAGATTTCGGGGGAGAATTACCGGGGAAGATTTTTGTAAAACAGGGGAAGAATGTTCCCCAGATTTCAGGGGAGGTTTCCCGGGAAGGCTCCCCCGAAATCGAGGGAAGTTTTGTAAAACAGAATCGAGGGAGGTTTACCCGGAAATCAGGGTAAACCTCCCCTTCCCCGATTTTTGTAAAACGGGCTCTGGGGAGCAATGTCAATCCATCATGACCATGACCAATAAGAGTGAATACAGTAACCTAAGAATATCCAATAAATTTGACGATTTCAGAAATTATAAAATAAATTAAAAAGTTGAATAAAAGTTCTACTGTGCGAAAGTTTTTTTGACCTCAAAGTTAGCGGACGTGCTACAGTACCAATGAGTACGCATTTTCTTTTTCATGAGCACTCTTTTCGTTTTCTTCAACACTTTTTCCATGAGCATTCTCTCGTTTCAACGAACACTTTTTTTGTTTCAAATAAAAAATCCATTTCCAACTTTTGGGTCAAAAAAACTTTCGCATCGCACAGTAATAAGTAGGGTTGGCACTTTTAGGGAATTCCCTATTTTTTTTAAAGACATGAAAACGTAGGGAAACGCTCAGAAACGCGTTTTTAGACATATTTAAACGTATTTTGATGGACTTTTTTCCCCTATTTTCCCTATTTCTGTAAGCGCGGCTAAATTTTTCCCTATTTCGCCATTTTTTCCCTATTTTCTCCCTATTTTGCCCATTTTTAAGAAATTCTTCACAAAAATGGAATAAAAAGCGAAAATTTTAGATTTTTTGGAAAAATTTTTTTAGTTTTTTCCGAAAATTTTTTGGAAAATTTTTAGTTTTTCCCAAAATTTTGGGATAATTTTTACTTTTTTTATTCAAATTTTTTCGCAATTTTTTTTGAAAAAATTTCGAATTTTTTTTTTAAATTTTTTTGTGAATCTTCAATTTTTCTAATGAAAACATCTCAAGATATGGTTAAATTGGTTCTAAAAAGGCTTAATATTCTTTTTAAACAAAATTTTTGAATTTTTAGGTCATATTTTGGGGAAAAAAATTTCCCTATTTTTCCCTATTTTCGCTAGATAGCTCCCTATTTTCTCCCTATTTGGGCCCCTTTTTGCTCCCTAATAGGTCCCTATTTTGGCTTAGGGAAATTCCCTAAAAGTGCCAACCCTAGTAATAAGAAAATATTGCATAGTAATAATCAAATAAATTTTGTCTTTTTTGACCTGTGAATTTGGCCGAAAACCCTTCTAACGATGATTCATCTCCAATGAGCTAGAAATTGGCCCTTGTCAAATCGATTGTTTTGTTCTCCGCTCCGCCAGTTTGGGCTGATCCAAAAGGGGTTGTTTTGTAGAGATCGGACTGGTTCTGCTCCAGATCTGGTTTTTTCTGGGGTTTTCCAGGTTTTTTCTGGATCTGGTTTTTTCTGGGTTTCTTCTGGTTCTGTTTTTTAGTCCAGAAAAAACCAGAAACCAGGTTTTTTAAAACCAGATCCAGAACCAGTTCTCTTGGACATGGTTTTTTCTGGATTTTTTTAAAGCGGAATCAGCAAAATTTCTAAAAAAGATTTCACTTTCCAGATAAATAGTTTTTTGACCAAAATTGATCGATTTCTTCAGAAATATGTCTCAAATTCTCAAAATTTTTTCGGGCGCCCCTATCAAGACCGCAGGGGTTTGGTAGCGGTAAGATTTTTAGTCCTATACGTTTTCTTCTTAACAAAAAAGTCTTGAAATCGGAAACCTGAAGGAAAATTAAGATTTGTAGCCTTCTCGGACTGGACATTAGAGTCCCGACACGTTAGAGTCCCGATGCTATAACTTGCTTCAAACGAAACCTGGAGAAACGAGTTTGTTGTCAAAAGATAGAGCTAATAATTAGCTATAAAATGAATCTAAGCCCATTTGAATTGGCCCATTGCGAAAAAAAAGTTATGGCCAAAATACACATCTTCTTCGGAAGTTGGCCAAAAAGCTGATGAGTTATTTATATTCATTTTTTCTACCCTGGGACTCTAACTCCACCCTCCATAGCCGTGGCCACGGCTTATTATCGTAACACCCGGAGGGCTGGCTATCGTTTCGCATATCGTTATCAGGGATCACAACTCCCTTCTCGAAAAACATGGTAAACTGCCTGAAAAACATGGCATTTACATGGCAACTTTTTTTGACTATAAAAATTTCAATAATAACATTTTTTACTGTCGTTCATATTTTCCTGCACTTTTTCCATTATCCAAAAGCTCTTTTATTAAAGGAATTCATTTTTAAAGGGGTGACGGCGGCCCCTAATGGGCCCATTAAGGGCCGCCGGAGAAATTTTTGAAAAATTTAGGCTCTCACCTTATGAAAATTGATCATTTTTGTGTAAAATGGATTCATTTTTTGAGGGGTGGCGGCGCCGGCCCCGATAGGGGCCGGCGGAGAAAATTTTGAGAATTTCAGCTCTTTCCCATAGGAAATTTGGTTAGTTTTTTGTCATTCATTTTTAAGAATCTATCATTGTAAAAGAAAGGCCGGCGGCCCTGATAAGGGCCGCCGGAGAAAATTTTAGAAATTTAGACCTTTTCGTAAGAGAATTAGTCAGTTTTTTTTTAAATTCACTGTAATGGAATTTCCCTCTTGATGGCTAAAAAGGAATATTATTACTTAATAAAATAAAAATTTTCAATCTTGGTCATCATACAAAATTTCTTTGAAATTTTCTTGATGTTGTTTGTTGTTTGAATTATGGAAGCAGCGGCTTTTTGAAATTATACAACATTTTGTATTTCTAAAATATATTTTATTTCATTTGTTGAATGACGGTTGAAATTCGTCGAAAAAAGAGCGATGGTTTAGACAACGTGAGAGTTGCCGGCGGTCCCGATAGGGGCCGCCGGAGAAAATTTTGAATTTTGGCACGAATTTGTTAAGAAATTTGGTCATTTTTTCAACTTTTGCTTTCAAATCAACAAAAATCAAAAAAGAAAAAACATGGCTAAAAACATGGCAAATTTTCAAAAACATGGCATTTGCCATGTATACATGGTAATTTGTGATCCCTGATCGTTATCGCTTTTTGGTTAATATCGCGCAAAATACACCCCCTAAGAATGGGTGTGACCCACCCAAAAATGTTTCCCTAAAATAGGTCGATTTTTCTAAAAAGTTGAAAAAATTTAACCAAATTTTTAAAAGAAATGTCTAATTTTTCAAAATTTTCTCAAATAGCCGCTATAAGGATTGTCGTTTTCGGATGTCCATAAGAACCTTCTCTGACCGAATTTACAGTGTCTGTCAATGTTATCTTTCGCCTTTCCTTTTTTTACTCGCCCCGAAAAGACGGATATAACTAGAGATGGGATTTTTAGTTTATAAACTATTTTTTTATTTTCATTTATTTAGTGAAATATGCACGAAAAACATGTTTTTAGATGGTTTTGAAGCATTTTAAAGATGTTTTTAAAAAACTATAAAAACTATTTTGGAGGCGCGCCGACTTTTGCAGACCCGACATTTGCAGATAATTCGTTATTTGCCGTTCATAACTCGGTTCAAACGAAACGTAGAAAAACAATTTTGATATCATAAAATAGAGCAGAAAATTAGCTACAAATTAAGCTTAAGCTCATCCAAGTTTGCCCACTCTAAAAAAATTTATGGCCCAAATACTAAGAATTTGGCCAAAAATATTATTCTGGCCATAACTTTTTTCACAAAGGATGAATTTGAATAGGCATAGGCTCATTTTTAGCTAATTTTCTACTCTATTTTTTGGTATCTAACAACCTTCTCTAGGTTTTGTTTAAACCGAGTTATAATGTGATCTGCAAATGTCGGGTCTGCAAAAGTCGTACCACGATTTTGGACCTTTTGGGCCAAAATTCCTTCATAAAAATGCAATAAAAATGGGGTAAAAAACTATTTTGGCCCTTTTTTGGCTTAGCAACTATTTGGGGTAAAAAACTAAAATAGTTAACTATTTTTAGGTTTTTAGCACTAAAAATCCCATCTCTAGATATAACACAGAAGAGAAAATCATTCGCTTCATTTTGTTTTCCTTTAGATTTATGGACGCTCGTTGTAAACCTTGTGCTCTATGTATCACAGAGATCGTATCTGTCCTTTTTTTTAAAGATTTGTCCTTTTTTGGACCAGAGGTGTCCTTTTGTCCTTTATTTTTGGATTTAAGGTAATTTTATTAAAAATGACTAATTTTCTTAAGGAAAAGACTAAATTTTCTAAATTTTCTCCGGCGCCCCTATCGGGACCGCGGGCACTTTCACATAGAGGATTTTCTTCAAGAAATGCCTTAAAATGTCCAATTTTCTTATGGAAAAATGTAAAGACAACGGTGAAATAATTGGTGGATGGAAAAATATGCGGTATAAAATTAATTATTATTTCAAATTTTCATTTTAAAAAATGCCCTTTGTTTGAGGATTTCCCTCATCAGTGAAATCCTTTATTTTTGCCTTTGATGTCCTTTTTTCTGAAATTTTTCGATACAATCTTTGATGTATCATATACTACTTCCCTGGGAATGGGTTGGGAAATCTGGCTGAAATCTTTATTATGTGTATTGTATACGGAAAAATTGAGTTTTAGTTCAAAAACTGAACCAACCTCAGTTTTCAGACCTGTTTTTCGAACCTAATTCCGATATTTAGACCTAAGAAGAAGAAGATCTGTTCGGTTAGATCGACTGGAAATCTGTTTCGTAGTCGATAAAACCTAGTGGGAGCCGAGAAAAGTCGAAAAAACCCTCGTTGGCTCAGAATCTTCATACAGGCGGGAATGTGATTAAGGAGGGGCGTTCTAGATATTGGGATAGGTTCCCAAACAATCCATGGCACGTCAAATAACTTTTCTTATGCTAACAGAATTTAAATTCCAGCAATTCAAATGTTTCGCTTTCTGCTTGGCATTTTCTTTCTCTGCTCATCCGTCAGATTTTCCAAAGCCAACCAGAGTTTGTTTTTGTTGAAAACTAAACTTTAAAAATTCCAGCTTCGGCTCCCGTTATGGATCGGAGTTAATTTTTTTGGAGCCGGAGTCAGCAAAATTTCGATGTACTATGCAACTGTTTTTTCGACCCTAAAGTTAGCGGGCATACTACTTACTACAGTATAATGGTGCTATGGCATTTTATAAAAAAAGTGCCAAAAACTTAATAAGTTCTCCAAAAACTTTTTTTTAAAGACTGTTAGACCAAAACTTCCAGGGATAAAGTTGTGCAGAATTTTATGCTCTATCTTCTGGTTTTTTTAATTTTTCAAAATTCGGCCAAAAAGTTCGAAATTTTCGTGAAATACCCAATTTTTCATATTTTCGAAAAATTTCGAATTTTTGGTTCGAATTTCGAAAAACTAAAAATATCGGAAGATAGAGCATAAAATTCTGTACAAATTTTTCGCTGGAAGTTTTGGTCTAGAAAGTTTTACAAAAAAGTTTTTTGGAGAACAAACTGGGTTTTGGCACTTTTTTATAAAACGACCCAGCACCAGTATTCCCGCTCAAATGGAATGGATTCCCGATCGGGATCCCGTCCAACCCTCCGCGCCGATCACTATATTGGACGACATCCATCTTCAATGTGGGAAGGACAAATCAATTTTAAAAAATTGTGGTCTACCTTCACTTAAGGAGCGCCGGTGGTTCCGACAGGGGAAAATTGACCGTTTTTTGAGGGAATGGGAAAATTCGCCGCGAGCGGCACTAAACTGGTCATAGCTTTTTTCAAAAACTACTTTGATAACTGTTTTGGTAACATTAGATAGCTCTAAATGTCTGCTATAACTTAGCAAAAAAAAGAATATCTGAATTAGCTAAGTAGTAAAAAAGTTACGGCCAGGGGCCAATCCAAATTAGGATCGACAAAGGACATCGACAAATGGGCGCTAATTCGAAGGAGGCCATTTTTGGGACTCAACCTATTTTTGAGTCCCGGGTTGAGTCTCAGCGCTCAAAATTCACTTATTCGTATTAGAAATGGAAACCTATTTTTGAGTCCCGGATTGAAATTCTTCAGTGTAATTTTTTTGAGAAACCTCCTCCGCTATCTTTTTTGACGCTGACAAGGTTGTGAGGTCAGAATTTTTCATTTTTCTTCAGAATTTTAGAAGAAAATTTTTTGACGTCATCGTCAAAAAAGTGACGTCGGATGACGCTTTAGGTAAAAATGGAAGTCAGATTTGCATTCAGCGTCAAAAATTACCGCAGGGAATAAATAAATTTGAGTCCCGGGACTCAAAAATAGGTTGAGTCCCAAAAATGGCCTCCTTCGAATTAGCGCCGACAAATGCGAAATTTGTCATTTGTCGAAAAATCCAATTCAAATTAGTGTAGTTTTATCATTTGTCGATGTCGATTTGTCGAAATATCCTATATCGTTGTCGATGTCGATAACTTTCAATCCAAATTAAATAGACAAAGCATCGACAAAAGATAACATTTGTCGATTCGACAAACATCTTTCCTTTGAGATTTGTCGATTATTTTTCGATTCGACAAAATATTCTTCTTCAATTTTTCGTTCATTTTTTAGCGATCTTTTTAAACAATCAATTTAAAGAATAAAGTTAGAAATTTTGATATAAAAACATATAAAAAGGGAATGAACAATCATAAAATGCCATTTTTGTAAAAATTCGCAAATCCATAATTTTCGAAATTATCGCCATGGCACATTTTGAATATAGGATTTTAAGAAAAAATATTTTCTGAATAATATGGATATTTAATAAAGTGATTATGATGACTTTTCGTATTTTTTTACTCATAATTTTGTTTTTCGACAGCTTGTCGACAGAAAAAAGCACCCCCCAAATATTTGTCGATTATCGATAGGAATTGTCGATTTGTCGAAATGTCNCGCTGCCCCACGATTCGCCTACGCTACGATTTGCCTACGCTATGATTCGCCTATGCTACGATTCGCCTACTCAGCCAAAATGCTACGATTCGCCTACTCAGCCAAAAACCTACGATTCGCCTACGCTACGATTCGCCTACTCAGCTAAAAAGCTGGACATTGCAAGATCGGCCCGTGTGTTCCCACACAAACGGCACACCAAATATGTCCTGAAAGAACAACTCATTGGCGACACGTTGGACGAATTAGCACTGCTTAGCCTACAAATGCAAGGCTACGTCGTAGGATTACGAGATCGGAATATTTACCGGAACAGGACTGGACACGGGCCGGGAACTTAGGGAGAAAATTTCCAGACCGCAGACCCAAAATTTGGATTTTTTTATAAAAAAAATAAAATTAAAAAAATATTAAAACTTTTTATTAATATTAATAACTTAATAAATTGATTTGCAATTTTGATAAATGCACTTTTCGATCTTTGCAGACGAATCGATATTTGGCTGATGAGTAGGCGGCAAATCGTAGCATTTTGGCTGAGTAGGCAAATCGTAGGTTTTTGGCTGAGTAGGCGAATCGTAGCATTTTGGCTGAGTAGGCGAATCGTAGCATAGGCGAATCATAGCGTAGGCGAATCGTAGGTTTTTGAATGAGTAGGCGAATCGTAGCATTTTGGCTGAGTAGGCGAATCGTAGCGTAGGCGAATCGAGGGCGAGCCAGTCGATTGTGCTCTACAGGATAGGTTGAGTTAAAATGCGATCTTTTGTGATGCTGAAAGTACATAAATGCTAAACATAAAGTTAAGTGCGAATTGTGATGTCCGAAGGAAGCGGGTGTGTTAGAAGTGGGATAAAGGACCGGGAGGACCAATGAGAGGTGCATCCCTAGCTCACTGGGTTAAAGCATCCCACGCACGATAAGGGAGAGACGCGGGTTCAAGTTCCGCCGGATGCCGAACCTTTTGCGTCCTACAGAATCAGGGTGCCCACTTTACCCTAAAAATATGGTAAATGCCATATTTTTAGAAATTTGCCATATTTTTGCCATATTTTTTAATTTTTGTTGATTTGAGTGTAAAAGTTGAAAAAATGACCAAATTTCTTAACAAAATCGTGCCAAAATTCAAAATTTTCTCCGGCGGCCCCTATCAGGGCCGCCGACATCTCCATTACAGTGATTTTAAAAACAAAATTGACCAATTTTCTTGCGAAAAAGGTTTAATTTCTAAAATTTTCTTCGGCGGCCCTTATCAGGGCCGCCGGCACCTTCTATTCAATGTTAGATCCTTAAAAATGGATGAAAAGAAGTAATCAAATTTCCTAAGGGAAAGAACTGAAATTCTCAAAATTTTCTCCGCCGGCCCCTATCGGGGCCGGCGCCGCCACCCCTCAAGAAAATGAATTCTATTTAAAAATACAAACAAAAAATGATTAATTTTCTTAAGGGGAGAACGTAAATTTCCTAAAAAATTTCTCCGGCGGCCCCTGACGGGGCCGCCGCCGCCCCTTCAGAGAAAATGAATTCCTTTTAAAACGAGCTTTTGGATAATGAAAAAAAAATAAAATGAAAAATAAGTGCAGGAAAATATGAACATAATAAAAGTTTATTTTTGAAATTATTGCTCTTTAAAATGGTTGCCATATAAATGCCATATTTTTGCAAAATTTTGCCATATAAATGCCATATTTTTAGCGGCGTTTGCCATATTTTTTGAGGAGTGAGGTGGGCACCCTGTACAGAATACTGATAGATCATCAGTATGCTCCTTTATGTTATGTTAAGCGAGCTGCTACGGGGACCAGGGAAATGAGTATCCATGCCGTCCTCCTAACAAATGTTATGCCATGATTTGTCATTTGGAAGGTAAGAATTAGGTTTGATAAATATAAACTAGGTGTAAATCAGAAACTCAATTTTTTATTTGCTAAAAATTCTTACCAACCCTTGAAAATTAATTTTTTATGTTCTCCCTCGTTATCGTTACTATTATTACATATATTAAAGATTGCCCGAGGTTCCGATAGGGCTGCGGAGAAAATTGAGAATTTGGACCCTTTCTTAGGAAAGTTGGTCTCATTTGTAAAATGATAATTATTAATTTGTTTCAATTTTTTGGCAATCCTTACCAATTGGTGTCCCGAAAATAAAAAATGTTTTTTCCTTTGAAATTATGCATTCTGGGGGTTTTCAGGGGCGCTGAACACGAATCTGAACTCCGTTTTATCATATATTACAATGTCAGACATGTTTAAGACATCCTTACCAAGATTTTTTCAAACTTCTAAAATACCAGTTTTTAGCTTTGAATCGAACAAAAATTTAGTTTTTTTTACACATTTCAAATCTAATTTCTTTTAAAAATG
>LDKF01000664.1:19113-39249 GCA_001026735.1 Rotylenchulus reniformis | reverse complement strand
AATGAAAAACATTTTTTAGCTGAGACACTCAACGAGTGTGACAAAACATTGGATGAGTTGCATGAATTCTCAGTAGAACTCAAGAAAATTATTAGGAATGACGGAAATACCGAAATTTCTTATGACGATTATCCGGACAATGAACCGGAATTAAATGAAGATCAAAATGCAACCCTAAGAGATGTAGAAGATTTTAAGGCACAAATTCAGGACTTTAGACAGAGAACTGATAGTACAATTGTTTCTGGTTCAAATCATATTACACATGGGGATATACGGATCAGACTCGAACCGCAAAAACTCACGCACTTTAATGGGGATTATAAAACATGGACCACATTTTGGGATGATTATGAAAGTTCAGTTCATGATAACCCAGGGATCGCCCCCATCCAGAAATTCAAGTACCTCCGCACTTTGCTCCATAATGAGCCTTACAAATTAATTTCCTCGTATCCGATTAGCAACAACAATTACCCAATAGTAATTAAATTGCTTAAAAATCGATATGGTAATGAAGATTTAATCAAAGAACATTTAATTAATGAATTAAATAGCATGCGAAAACCAAATGATTCCATTTCGGAATTAAGAAAATTTATATTACATGTGAACCAAATTATACTCCAACTACAGACCTATCAAGTTGATGTCAATCATGAACTTATCCGGCAAACCATAGAATTAAAATTACCCAATTCACTTAGGCTTAAAATTCATGAACGGAAAGCTAAATTATCCACTTTAAAATTGTTAGATTTTCTCGATGATCACATTCAAACGAGAGAAAATATAGAGCATTCTAATGACCGCCAAACTTTAGGTAAAAATGGTCCCAATCAACGGAATTTTGATCATAAAAATTCAAAATATTTTAATCATCACACTTCTAAATCCAATCGGTTTGATAATCATAAAAATAATAATTTTCAACGCAATAGTTATAATTATAATAGGGATAATTCCCCTAAGAGAACTTCAGCAATGGTAACATCCACTCAAAAAACCGGTAAAAATCAGCCTAAAAAATCACCTTATGAAAAAAATAAGGCATCGGTTCCTACTTCGCCCATTTTTTGCTGTTTCTGTCAAAGGGATAATCATTCCTCTAAAGAATGTAAAATCTATCATAATGTAGGGAAAAGAAACACTAGGGCAAGAGAGCTAAAACTATGCCTTAACTGCCTAAAAAAAGGCCACCTAATTAATGAATGTACGTCTGTATACACCTGCTTCCACTGTAAGGGTAAACATCACACACTTCTCTGTTATGGACTCTCAGATAAGCAAAAAACTTCCACTCATATGACTATTGAACATAAACTCCCTGAACTAAGGAATCTAACTTTCTCCGGAAANTATAGAGCATTCTAATGACCGCCAAACTTTAGGTAAAAATGGTCCCAATCAACGGAATTTTGATCATAAAAATTCAAAATATTTTAATCATCACACTTCTAAATCCAATCGGTTTGATAATCATAAAAATAATAATTTTCAACGCAATAGTTATAATTATAATAGGGATAATTCCCCTAAGAGAACTTCAGCAATGGTAACATCCACTCAAAAAACCGGTAAAAATCAGCCTAAAAAATCACCTTATGAAAAAAATAAGGCATCGGTTCCTACTTCGCCCATTTTTTGCTGTTTCTGTCAAAGGGATAATCATTCCTCTAAAGAATGTAAAATCTATCATAATGTAGGGAAAAGAAACACTAGGGCAAGAGAGCTAAAACTATGCCTTAACTGCCTAAAAAAAGGCCACCTAATTAATGAATGTACGTCTGTATACACCTGCTTCCACTGTAAGGGTAAACATCACACACTTCTCTGTTATGGATTCTCAGATAAGCAAAAAACTTCCACTCATATGACTATTGAACATAAACTCCCTGAACTAAGGAATCTAACTTTCTCTGGAAACACAAGCTAATAGCACTTTAGTTCAAAGACAAGAAGAGGAAGAAGTAGAGGAACTCCTCATGACTGTCGAGGCCACTGTTGCCAATCCGTCTGAAACAATCGAATATTCTTCGATCATTTTGTTCGATAATGGCTCACAAAAGAGTTACATCACAAACCATTTAGCCGATAAATTAAATCTTCCAACAATTAGTATTAAAAATCTAGAAATAAACACCTTTAATCAAAATAAATCAAAATTGGTCCAGAGCCGTGAGGTTCAAGTTAAAATTAAGACAATCGAAAATACCTATGAAATTATTACACTTCAAACAATCGAAAAAATAACTGGATTGACAACAATAAGCCTATCAAAAACAGTAGACATGCACCCCTGTAAAGTGCCTATAAGACTCAGCACCCCGGAAATCTTAATCGGGGTAGATCAATATTGGAATTTCATGCTTCCCAGTAAGTCAGTATTTCCCTTACCATCCGGATTCCATAAGATTAAGACTAAGCTTGGAAATATCGTTTCCGGTAAAGGCACAATCGAAATGACAAAATCTAATATGGCAGTAATCAAAAAACAAGAACAAGAGAGTTTAAATGAAACTCTTCAAAAATTTTGGCAACTTGAGAGCATAGGAATACTTGATTCTCCTACATTAACAGATGAAGATGCAGCCATTATGCACTTTAATAAAACGGCCGAGTTCAAAAATGATAGATATTACATCCGATGGCCCTTTAAAAGGGAAAAACCAGATCTTCCAACAAATTTCGGTCTATCATTCGGGCGATTAAGATCTCTTATAAAAAGATTAATAAAAGATAATTTATTGGTAAAATATGATGAAATTCTCCAGGAGCAAATAAATTTAGATATTAATGAACTCACTGAATATAGATCCAAAAATTTGACCCACTATTTACCCCACCAGCCGGTGGTCAAGGAATCCTCCAACACTACCAAGATTAGGATTGTATATGATGCTTCGGCTAAGTTAAGAGGATTTAACTCACTTAATGATGAGATCCATCAAGGACCCAAAAAACTTCCCGAACTCTGCGGAATGATATTGCGTTTTAGGCAAAAGCCATTCGTACTTATAGCGGATCTAGAAAAAGCCTTTTTGCGTGTAGGCCTGAATGATCTCGATAGAGACACCACCCGCTTTCTGTGGTTAAAAAAGAATTCTTTAGAAGAATTGGCGAAAAAAGAACGCGAAATTGAAATGGATGATTTAGAAATCCGTAGATTTAAGCGTATGCCCTTTGGGGTCAACGCCTCTCCCTTTTTGCTCTCATCAGTCATCGAATTGCACCTATCCAAATTCTCTGAAATTTATGAAAAATTAAAAAATTCCACAGATGATCCTTCTCTCAATTTGGTAAACAATAAGGAAAAATTCGAATCATTACTTAGTGAACTAGCAGAAAACGCTTATGTCGACAATTTCTTAATGATGTGTTCGAACAGAAGTGAAATAATGTTTAAGCACCATTGGAGCAAAGAAATATTCAAATTATGTTCCATGAACCTTAGGGAATATGTGACTAACGATGAAAATTCTAATTTAATGATACAAAAAATGGAAGGATCAGAATCTCCAAATCTCTCAAAATTGCTAGGAATCAAATGGGAAGTAAAGGCCGATATTTTAAAATTAGAAGTAAAAATGCCAAAAATCGAAAAAGGGGCAACTAAACGAGAAATACTCAAATTAATAGCAAAAAACTTTGATCCAATGGGATGGATGTCTCCAGTAATTCTAACTTATAAATTATTTTTCCAAAGCCTTTGGATAATGTTGAAAGATTGGAATGATAAGTTAAGCGATCTAGAAATAGAAAGATGGAATGAATTCGCCATAGAAGATGAAATCATAATCCCAAGATATCCGTTCAATAAATTAAACGATCAATTAGAATTGCACGTTTTTTCTGATGCATCTGCTCAAGCTTATGCTACCACGGCATATTTAAAATCTGGTCAAGAAATTTACCTTATTTTTGCCAAAACTCGGCTGACTCCATTAAAAGGTTTAACAATCCCTAGACTAGAGCTGATGGCATTACTTATCGGAACCCGTATTGCAAAATTTATTAAAAATGAATCAAAATTAGAAATTAATCAAATGTATTTTTGGTCCGATTCCAAGTGCGTATTAAGCTGGTTGAAATATAAAAAGGATTTGCCCATATTTGTTAAGAATCGCNTGAATGATCTCGATAGAGACACCACCCGCTTTCTGTGGTTAAAAAAGAATTCTTTAGAAGAATTGGCGAAAAAAGAACGCGAAATTGAAATGGATGATTTAGAAATCCGTAGATTTAAGCGTATGCCCTTTGGGGTCAACGCCTCTCCCTTTTTGCTCTCATCAGTCATCGAATTGCACCTATCCAAATTCTCTGAAATTTATGAAAAATTAAAAAATTCCACAGATGATCCTTCTCTCAATTTGGTAAACAATAAGGAAAAATTCGAATCATTACTTAGTGAACTAGCAGAAAACGCTTATGTCGACAATTTCTTAATGATGTGTTCGAACAGAAGTGAAATAATGTTTAAGCACCATTGGAGCAAAGAAATATTCAAATTATGTTCCATGAACCTTAGGGAATATGTGACTAACGATGAAAATTCTAATTTAATGATACAAAAAATGGAAGGATCAGAATCTCCAAATCTCTCAAAATTGCTAGGAATCAAATGGGAAGTAAAGGCCGATATTTTAAAATTAGAAGTAAAAATGCCAAAAATCGAAAAAGGGGCAACTAAACGAGAAATACTCAAATTAATAGCAAAAAACTTTGATCCAATGGGATGGATGTCTCCAGTAATTCTAACTTATAAATTATTTTTCCAAAGCCTTTGGATAATGTTGAAAGATTGGAATGATAAGTTAAGCGATCTAGAAATAGAAAGATGGAATGAATTCGCCATAGAAGATGAAATCATAATCCCAAGATATCCGTTCAATAAATTAAACGATCAATTAGAATTGCACGTTTTTTCTGATGCATCTGCTCAAGCTTATGCTACCACGGCATATTTAAAATCTGGTCAAGAAATTTACCTTATTTTTGCCAAAACTCGGCTGACTCCATTAAAAGGTTTAACAATCCCTAGACTAGAGCTGATGGCATTACTTATCGGAACCCGTATTGCAAAATTTATTAAAAATGAATCAAAATTAGAAATTAATCAAATGTATTTTTGGTCCGATTCCAAGTGCGTATTAAGCTGGTTGAAATATAAAAAGGATTTGCCCATATTTGTTAAGAATCGCATCAAAGAAATAAAAAGTATTGCTGAAAATTATAGATGCCAATTTCACTATATCAAATCCAAAGAAAACCCTGCAGATTTAGCATCTAGAGGAACCGATATTTCTACTCTTAAAAATTCAAATTTATGGTGGCATGGCCCTGAATGGCTAAAGGATCCAAACCAAGATTGGCCAGCAATAAGCCTCGAAGAATTCACACCAGAAGATGAAGACAGTGAATTAATCGATGAAAAGATCACTCAAATTAATCTTGCATCTTGTACCAATTCAGACAAACCATTTCTTCGATGGACAGATTTTAGTAGCTGGAATAAACTCGTAATGATGTTCCGGTTTATCCTACAATTCAGTTTAATTAAATTAAATAAATCAAAATTATTCAGAGACAAATTCAAACTTGCGAAAAAGAATTTAGATTATAGAAAATTGGCAGAGCAAATTTTAATTCGATACATTCAAAAAGAATCACCTCCGACCTCAGATGAGATCAAACAACTTGGGATTTTTAAGAATGATCTAGACCTATACCAATGTGGAGGGCGATTAAAAAATGCACCTATCGATTCACCTAATCCAATTTATCTGCCACGGAAGCATCCGGGCACACAGCTTATAATTATGAATTTTCATGTGAAAAATTTACATTCGGGTACATTGACTACCTTAGCTGAATTACGCAAAATTTATTGGGTTCCCAAGGGACGCAAAACTGTAGATCAAATTCGTAAAAATTGTTGCCTTTGTAAGCGATATGATGCCCAACCTTTTCAACAACCCATTATGCCACCTTTACCCAGTACTCGAGTAGAAAGTGAAATTTTGCCTTTCAAAAACATCGGTTTAGATTACATTGGTCCTTTCAAAATTAAGCATTATATTGATAAAGTATGGATTCTCTTATTTTCATGTTTTTCTACTAGATGTATCCATTTAGAATTAGTCACATCATTGTCAGTTCCAACTTTTCTTAATGCCTTTCGTAGATTTATTGCTAGAAAAGGAACTCCAAGGACAGTATATAGTGATAATGCAACACAATTACGACATAGTGCACAAATTCTACCAGAAGTCCTAAAATTAAATGCTGTATTTAATGATCCCTCTATCGAACATTATTTCTTAACTGAGAATATTAAGTGGCGATTTGCCACTGAGATGGCTCCTTGGCAAAATGGAGCAGTCGAAAGACTCAATCAAAGCGTAAAAAATTCATTAAGGAGAACCATAGGACGAAGAATACTAGAATTTGACACATTCCAAACCCTGCTTTACGAGGCAGAATCAGTTGTCAATAGCCGCCCACTAACTTATCTATATGAAGATATAAACTCTATTCAAATTTTACGACCAATAGATTTTCTCTTACCTTACCAACAAATCTGCATCCCACCAATCCTTGAGAAAAATGAATTATTAGATCCGGATTTTAATCCACAACCCACTTCTTACGAAAAAACAATCAATCTCTGGAAAAAGACTACCAAACTTCTCGATTCTTTCTGGAAAATATTTAGAGAAGAATTTCTGCCTAGTCTAAGGGAAAAATTTGATTTGACTCACTCGAATCCAAAAGCCTGCGTGAAGCGTACACCAGAAATCAATGACGTGGTCTTGATCAAAGACGAAACTCCCCGAGCTNTGAATGATCTCGATAGAGACACCACCCGCTTTCTGTGGTTAAAAAAGAATTCTTTAGAAGAATTGGCGAAAAAAGAACGCGAAATTGAAATGGATGATTTAGAAATCCGTAGATTTAAGCGTATGCCCTTTGGGGTCAACGCCTCTCCCTTTTTGCTCTCATCAGTCATCGAATTGCACCTATCCAAATTCTCTGAAATTTATGAAAAATTAAAAAATTCCACAGATGATCCTTCTCTCAATTTGGTAAACAATAAGGAAAAATTCGAATCATTACTTAGTGAACTAGCAGAAAACGCTTATGTCGACAATTTCTTAATGATGTGTTCGAACAGAAGTGAAATAATGTTTAAGCACCATTGGAGCAAAGAAATATTCAAATTATGTTCCATGAACCTTAGGGAATATGTGACTAACGATGAAAATTCTAATTTAATGATACAAAAAATGGAAGGATCAGAATCTCCAAATCTCTCAAAATTGCTAGGAATCAAATGGGAAGTAAAGGCCGATATTTTAAAATTAGAAGTAAAAATGCCAAAAATCGAAAAAGGGGCAACTAAACGAGAAATACTCAAATTAATAGCAAAAAACTTTGATCCAATGGGATGGATGTCTCCAGTAATTCTAACTTATAAATTATTTTTCCAAAGCCTTTGGATAATGTTGAAAGATTGGAATGATAAGTTAAGCGATCTAGAAATAGAAAGATGGAATGAATTCGCCATAGAAGATGAAATCATAATCCCAAGATATCCGTTCAATAAATTAAACGATCAATTAGAATTGCACGTTTTTTCTGATGCATCTGCTCAAGCTTATGCTACCACGGCATATTTAAAATCTGGTCAAGAAATTTACCTTATTTTTGCCAAAACTCGGCTGACTCCATTAAAAGGTTTAACAATCCCTAGACTAGAGCTGATGGCATTACTTATCGGAACCCGTATTGCAAAATTTATTAAAAATGAATCAAAATTAGAAATTAATCAAATGTATTTTTGGTCCGATTCCAAGTGCGTATTAAGCTGGTTGAAATATAAAAAGGATTTGCCCATATTTGTTAAGAATCGCATCAAAGAAATAAAAAGTATTGCTGAAAATTATAGATGCCAATTTCACTATATCAAATCCAAAGAAAACCCTGCAGATTTAGCATCTAGAGGAACCGATATTTCTACTCTTAAAAATTCAAATTTATGGTGGCATGGCCCTGAATGGCTAAAGGATCCAAACCAAGATTGGCCAGCAATAAGCCTCGAAGAATTCACACCAGAAGATGAAGACAGTGAATTAATCGATGAAAAGATCACTCAAATTAATCTTGCATCTTGTACCAATTCAGACAAACCATTTCTTCGATGGACAGATTTTAGTAGCTGGAATAAACTCGTAATGATGTTCCGGTTTATCCTACAATTCAGTTTAATTAAATTAAATAAATCAAAATTATTCAGAGACAAATTCAAACTTGCGAAAAAGAATTTAGATTATAGAAAATTGGCAGAGCAAATTTTAATTCGATACATTCAAAAAGAATCACCTCCGACCTCAGATGAGATCAAACAACTTGGGATTTTTAAGAATGATCTAGACCTATACCAATGTGGAGGGCGATTAAAAAATGCACCTATCGATTCACCTAATCCAATTTATCTGCCACGGAAGCATCCGGGCACACAGCTTATAATTATGAATTTTCATGTGAAAAATTTACATTCGGGTACATTGACTACCTTAGCTGAATTACGCAAAATTTATTGGGTTCCCAAGGGACGCAAAACTGTAGATCAAATTCGTAAAAATTGTTGCCTTTGTAAGCGATATGATGCCCAACCTTTTCAACAACCCATTATGCCACCTTTACCCAGTACTCGAGTAGAAAGTGAAATTTTGCCTTTCAAAAACATCGGTTTAGATTACATTGGTCCTTTCAAAATTAAGCATTATATTGATAAAGTATGGATTCTCTTATTTTCATGTTTTTCTACTAGATGTATCCATTTAGAATTAGTCACATCATTGTCAGTTCCAACTTTTCTTAATGCCTTTCGTAGATTTATTGCTAGAAAAGGAACTCCAAGGACAGTATATAGTGATAATGCAACACAATTACGACATAGTGCACAAATTCTACCAGAAGTCCTAAAATTAAATGCTGTATTTAATGATCCCTCTATCGAACATTATTTCTTAACTGAGAATATTAAGTGGCGATTTGCCACTGAGATGGCTCCTTGGCAAAATGGAGCAGTCGAAAGACTCAATCAAAGCGTAAAAAATTCATTAAGGAGAACCATAGGACGAAGAATACTAGAATTTGACACATTCCAAACCCTGCTTTACGAGGCAGAATCAGTTGTCAATAGCCGCCCACTAACTTATCTATATGAAGATATAAACTCTATTCAAATTTTACGACCAATAGATTTTCTCTTACCTTACCAACAAATCTGCATCCCACCAATCCTTGAGAAAAATGAATTATTAGATCCGGATTTTAATCCACAACCCACTTCTTACGAAAAAACAATCAATCTCTGGAAAAAGACTACCAAACTTCTCGATTCTTTCTGGAAAATATTTAGAGAAGAATTTCTGCCTAGTCTAAGGGAAAAATTTGATTTGACTCACTCGAATCCAAAAGCCTGCGTGAAGCGTACACCAGAAATCAATGACGTGGTCTTGATCAAAGACGAAACTCCCCGAGCTATGTGGAAGACCGGTCTCATCAAAAAATTGACTATCGGATCTGATGAAATTACTCGGAGTGCCGAAGTTGAATTACCTAATAAGTCAATAATTCATAGACCCTTAAAATTATTGTATCCTCTCGAACTYAACAAACGTGATAATATTGATCAATCCCCTATTAGGCTCCCGCATACAACAAAAAATACAAAAACAAATATAGTATTTTCTCGTTCAATCCCATTTCTTTATATCATTGCATTTTTTATTCTTTCCTTGCTTGTTAATTTTTCACACACACTTCAACCTTATAATTCTAATGCATACTGTCCAAAAAACTTTTTAACCCAAGATTGGAATGTTTCTCATGTTACTAAGTGCGTAGAAAATGGATTAATTATTAGACAAAATATATTCACACATCAATTTTGTTTTGATTTCCTAAAATGCAATAGTGGTCATATACGTTCTGAGCACCCTCCTCATTGTGGACCTAAATGTGAATGCCCACCTTGGTCCATGGACTGCAATTTTTTAAACCAACCACATTTACTTGACAAATCAATCAATGAACCTCAATTCCACTATATCTTAGATAAATTAGCCCCAGACATTTGTTCATATCATCCAACAGCTAACTGTACCCAATTAACTAACAATTCATTTAATGCAGTAATGTTATATGACAATAGTACTTATCTTGTTAATGAATTAAACTTGCTACAAATAGAAGCCATAGATGTTTTAGATTTTGTCTGTGTTGGGGAGGGCAATCTGACGATTGGAACTCCCTTATACTGTAAGCATTATAAATGTTTTGATAAACCATATTTTTTCAAATCTTTACCACAATTAAAATTTTGTTATTTTGATCCACGCGAAAAATCCTATTTTGTCACCCCTGATAGGAAAAGAATACCAATCAAAGCTTGGGGCCTGATAGAAAAAACTTATTACACCCCTCATTTCCATGATGAATTTGTTCAATCACTTAAACTAGAATATTTAGAATTGATTCAAAATATAAATTCAACTCAATATTCACATATATCAAATTTAACCACTATTACCCAATTATCAAAATCCAATGATAGCATATTAGAGTGTAGTAAAGGTGGAATTTTAGTCAATTCAGTTAATAAGGCTGATGAACTTTTAGCCTGTATTTCCAGTTATTGTGTAGTGATATCTCATCCTAAACAGAAAGAAAACATTACTTTCTCTCCTCAATTAACAAAGCAAGATTACACTATTAGCGTAAAATTAAAAAATTCAAACCAGATAATTAATAATCAAAATATTACTTGTGCTGCATCCACTCTTTGTGAAATGATATCCTGTAGATTATGCATAGAATATCTTAAAAATCCACAATGCGTGGAACAATTGCATTGGGCTCTGATAATTACCTTAGTCATACTAATTCTTTATATCATCACATCGTTCATTAAAATTCTTACATTTATTTATTTGGTTTTTCACGGAATATTCAGTTTCCTATGTAAAAGATGTATTTCAAGACAAGAACGGTCAATCATTTCACGAAGGCACTTTCTTGCACTCATTTATCTAATTCTGAGTATTCATATCACNGAGTGTAGTAAAGGTGGAATTTTAGTCAATTCAGTTAATAAGGCTGATGAACTTTTAGCCTGTATTTCCAGTTATTGTGTAGTGATATCTCATCCTAAACAGAAAGAAAACATTACTTTCTCTCCTCAATTAACAAAGCAAGATTACACTATTAGCGTAAAATTAAAAAATTCAAACCAGATAATTAATAATCAAAATATTACTTGTGCTGCATCCACTCTTTGTGAAATGATATCCTGTAGATTATGCATAGAATATCTTAAAAATCCACAATGCGTGGAACAATTGCATTGGGCTCTGATAATTACCTTAGTCATACTAATTCTTTATATCATCACATCGTTCATTAAAATTCTTACATTTATTTATTTGGTTTTTCACGGAATATTCAGTTTCCTATGTAAAAGATGTATTTCAAGACAAGAACGGTCAATCATTTCACGAAGGCACTTTCTTGCACTCATTTATCTAATTCTGAGTATTCATATCACTTCATCTTGCGACGAGGTAACAAACTTAGTTGCTGGCACAAACGACTGTAAGAGAACAAGAGAAGGCAATCTTGACAAGTTGGAATGTTCTTACGATCAATCCACCCAAATTTCATTGAAACCAGAACATCTCACCTGTCTTACTTTGGATAATCCCGAAAATCATAATAAAATGGAAATAATAAAAATTAAAATTATCGATTTAACTATTATTTGTGCAGAAAAATCGGACTATTTCATGAGAAATTATGTCCTAAAATCAGCATCCACAAAACGCTGTCCTTCTAAGGGTTCATGCACCGGATCCGTTTGTCAAAACCTAAAAATGACAGATTGGAACCCTGAGCTTAAAAATTATTACAATAAGCAACCAGGCTATTCCTACTGTGTCCCTTCGTGTGGGGGTTGGCACTGTCAATGTTTTTTGGCAACGGATGGATGCTTATTTTATCGAACATACACGGAATCCAAAGGGAACAATCTGTACGAAATTGTTACTTGTCCATCTTGGAGCATAGAGTTAAAAATAGAAATTTCATTAAACCCCACCAATGGTACTAGTTCTAATAAAATTATTAAAGTGACTCCAGGAGTACTAGAAAAGGTCGATTTTCCTATATCCCAAAATCAAACGAAAAACAATGGGATTTCAGTAACTTTGATTTCAACGACAATCCCTCCAACCCCATTATTTGGGGCAAAATTTGTTATCGATCGAACTAATCGTCGAGCAGTCGTTGTTGACAATGAACACTTACTAGAAAAAAGTTTAAGATGTGATAACGAAGCTAAAGCCAAGAAATTCACGTGCTATTTCCCACCAGAGGCATGTCAGTGCCATGGTGGCGATTCGGCAGTAAATTGCGCTTGCCAGCAGGACCCTCTACCCGAAATGTTTAAAAATAAAGAATTTAGACTACCAAAAACTTCCAAAGGAAGTTATATTGATTTTCACGAAAAAATCACAGCTAAGTTGAAACAAGCTTCGGCATTGCAAATGCAAGTAACCCTAAAGGATTTTAAGGCTAAGGCAATCTATGATAAAACAAATTGTACAATAACAATTAAGTCCCTAGAAGGCTGTTACTCATGCCAAAACGGGGCAACACTTGCATTTCAATGTAAAACGAATTTTGGTAGTGCTCTTGCGAGCCTAACCTGTCCCAGCCAAACTCTTTCAGTCAATTGTGATAATAAAGATGATATAAGAAATATTCAAATGAATTTCAAACAAGAAAACGTAGATGAAAAATGTACTATTAAATGTCCCGGTGGGATATCAGAAATCCATTTGAAGGCAAAATTAAAATATATCGAACAGCAACATGAAAAAATAGGTAACACAGAAAATCAAAATGAGGCACCAATTAATGGTACGATTACTAGCAACTTCCTTAATTCTATTGGTTCATTTTTTGATTTCCTTGGTCAATTAATCAAAAATAATTGGCTAAGTTTCCTTTTGCTCATCCCTGTTATTTTTGTCATTATAGCCCTAATATGCGCATTCCCTATAATTTTTCCTATTTTTATCAATTGTTGTACTCTATTGCAATTTAGAAACAAACAAAGAAAGGAAAGAGGAAGTAGAAATCAGTTTCGCAGGCTGGGAATGTCGCGAGCGCGAAAAACTATGTAATAAAATTTTGTAAAATAAGTTATTAAAAATCATTTNTGTTATCGATCGAACTAATCGTCGAGCAGTCGTTGTTGACAATGAACACTTACTAGAAAAAAGTTTAAGATGTGATAACGAAGCTAAAGCCAAGAAATTCACGTGCTATTTCCCACCAGAGGCATGTCAGTGCCATGGTGGCGATTCGGCAGTAAATTGCGCTTGCCAGCAGGACCCTCTACCCGAAATGTTTAAAAATAAAGAATTTAGACTACCAAAAACTTCCAAAGGAAGTTATATTGATTTTCACGAAAAAATCACAGCTAAGTTGAAACAAACTTCGGCATTGCAAATGCAAGTAACCCTAAAGGATTTTAAGGCTAAGGCAATCTATGATAAAACAAATTGTACAATAACAATTAAGTCCCTAGAAGGCTGTTACTCATGCCAAAACGGGGCAACACTTGCATTTCAATGTAAAACGAATTTTGGTAGTGCTCTTGCGAGCCTAACCTGTCCCAGCCAAACTCTTTCAGTCAATTGTGATAATAAAGATGATATAAGAAATATTCAAATGAATTTCAAACAAGAAAACGTAGATGAAAAATGTACTATTAAATGTCCCGGTGGGATATCAGAAATCCATTTGAAGGCAAAATTAAAATATATCGAACAGCAACATGAAAAAATAGGTAACACAGAAAATCAAAATGAGGCACCAATTAATGGTACGATTACTAGCAACTTCCTTAATTCTATTGGTTCATTTTTTGATTTCCTTGGTCAATTAATCAAAAATAATTGGCTAAGTTTCCTTTTGCTCATCCCTGTTATTTTTGTCATTATAGCCCTAATATGCGCATTCCCTATAATTTTTCCTATTTTTATCAATTGTTGTACTCTATTGCAATTTAGAAACAAACAAAGAAAGGAAAGAGGAAGTAGAAATCAGTTTCGCAGGCTGGGAATGTCGCGAGCGCGAAAAACTATGTAATAAAATTTTGTAAAATAAGTTATTAAAAATCATTTAGACCTAACTTAGAAATTTAATGTAAAAATCATAATTTGGTATAAAATAATTTAGAAATACTTAGGAAATTACTAATCAAATTATTGGAAAAATCGTATAAAAATGAACAATAGAGAAATGCATGAGTGAAAAATCATCTGTACAATAAAAAATTGTACACAATAGAAAATGTCGATTCTATTCAAAACATATGATGGGCGAGAAAAATCTTTTCAATTGTGGTCATCTCGGGACGGACCGGGAGGCCAACGACTAATATCAGACAATGCTCAATCAGGATGAGCGGGGGTTTGTTCTCTAATATGGGGAACAAAGTTATAAAGATGGATAGAGAGAGAGAATTGTAAGAGAGTTAAGAAAATATGGAAAAAGAGCGATTAAAGGCGAGCCTGGCCCAGGGGTCGCTGTTTAACACGTGAACCCTTGGGCCAAACCGAAAACCAGGGAAACTAGGCCTATTTAAGGCCACCCAAATGCCAGTAAAGGCATCTTTCGAATCACTCAACCAATCCAGCAATCCAGCCACCTGCATTTAGCGCACCTGTATTCCGGCGCACCTTCCTCCACCCACCTGCATTTAGCGCACCTGTATTCCGGCGCACCCTCCACCCTTCTCCGGCCCATTCCAGCCACACCTACAATCATCCCGCCTGCCCTGTCCCTGCATTGTCCCGCCATCAACGACGACTAATCCGGCCGAGTGATCCTCCAAACGTCCAATTTCGATCCCATTTTTCACCAAATTTTCCTGCATTTTTTGTCCGTGCCGCATTTGTGTTTTATTAATAAACTATTTTGTGGGACGACAGTTTTTGTGGTTCCCTCAGTTGTGGTGGTTCCAGTGGTTGTGGTAGTTCCCTCAGTTGTTGTGGTTCCCTCAGTTGTTGTGGTTCCCTCAGTTGTTGTGGTTCCCTCAGTTGTTGTGGTTCCCTCAGTTGTTGTGGTTCCCTCGGTTGTTGTGGTTCCTTCGATTGTGGTAGTTGCGTAGCATTCCTCAGAGCATTTCCCCGCATTGTTTAGTTTCTTAATGCACTCATAATAGCATTGGTATTCGCTTCCTGACACAGTTGTGGTTGTTGCCTCAGTTGTTGTGGCCGTTGTGGTAGTCTCCTCACACTTGACTTTACATTGGGCAGGAGAGTAGTAAGATTTGATGCATTGACGATAGCATGCATCATCCAATTTCGTCGTTGTTGTAGTGATTGTGATGATTGTGGTCGGCTTCTCGGTGGTGGTAGTCTTCTTGGTAGGCACAAAATACATGCCGTACAATCCCTCGAACATGCCTTTCGGTGCAGCCAAGGATGCTCCGGCCAGACACACCAGCGCAAACGTCAACAGCGGGAAGAAGGACGCCATTTTTAGGGTTAGAAAATTTATCGGGATGGATGAATGATCTCGATAGAGACACCACCCGCTTTCTGTGGTTAAAAAAGAATTCTTTAGAAGAATTGGCGAAAAAAGAACGCGAAATTGAAATGGATGATTTAGAAATCCGTAGATTTAAGCGTATGCCCTTTGGGGTCAACGCCTCTCCCTTTTTGCTCTCATCAGTCATCGAATTGCACCTATCCAAATTCTCTGAAATTTATGAAAAATTAAAAAATTCCACAGATGATCCTTCTCTCAATTTGGTAAACAATAAGGAAAAATTCGAATCATTACTTAGTGAACTAGCAGAAAACGCTTATGTCGACAATTTCTTAATGATGTGTTCGAACAGAAGTGAAATAATGTTTAAGCACCATTGGAGCAAAGAAATATTCAAATTATGTTCCATGAACCTTAGGGAATATGTGACTAACGATGAAAATTCTAATTTAATGATACAAAAAATGGAAGGATCAGAATCTCCAAATCTCTCAAAATTGCTAGGAATCAAATGGGAAGTAAAGGCCGATATTTTAAAATTAGAAGTAAAAATGCCAAAAATCGAAAAAGGGGCAACTAAACGAGAAATACTCAAATTAATAGCAAAAAACTTTGATCCAATGGGATGGATGTCTCCAGTAATTCTAACTTATAAATTATTTTTCCAAAGCCTTTGGATAATGTTGAAAGATTGGAATGATAAGTTAAGCGATCTAGAAATAGAAAGATGGAATGAATTCGCCATAGAAGATGAAATCATAATCCCAAGATATCCGTTCAATAAATTAAACGATCAATTAGAATTGCACGTTTTTTNATGTAAAAAAAGTATCTTTAGTCCGTTCTTGTCCGCTGTTATTTTTCGAGTCGTACCATCGGTGGCTGAAAAATAATTCCTAAGCTGTTGAATACAAAAAAGGTTTACCATAAAAACAAATTTCCTCAAGACGTTGTTTGTCTAAGTACACCTTTAATTTACCAAAAAGATGTTCAACATCGAAATTCTCCTGAGATAGGAAGGAAATGAGAGAACCTTCTAGAGGAAACGAGAGAACAATACCCGGTGTAGATTGTAAATTGCTTTAATGGTTTATTTTCAATTGTTGCAGTTTATTTTGATAAAAATTTTAGTGAATCTGTGATGGGACAAATTTGGGACGCATATTCTGTGATGTGACGCATAAAACTTTTTTGGGACGCATATTATGCGATGGGACGCATATTATGCCATGGGACGCATAAAGTGCAACTAAGCCTAGCGTAGATATAGGCCTATCATGCTGAAATTGTAGAGTTAGTTCCAAAAATGTTCTTTTGTAAAATTTTTAGTCCCACAAAGGTCCGGTCACCCATGTGTTCATCAAGGCAGCAATGAGAAGTGACTTGTTTTTAAGGGTGTGACCATGACCAGACAAAGAAAATGCTGCGCTGCCCCAAATTTCGTCTCACCAGCCAAAAAGCCAAGTTTCGCCCCATCGAACGACCTAAATTTAGCATATTCTAAAAAACAAGTCGAATATCGATATATTCGGGGAAAAATTGCTGCTTTTGTTTAACATGTTTATTGGAGATAGAGAATGGTTTTTCAGCAAAAATGCTACTATTAGCGCCAATTCTCCCTTACTTTACTTCAGTCCTTCATATTTTTCTCAATTTTCAGTGATTTCTCTGCTCGATACTCACCACCTAATCCTAATAATAATGGCCATGATGCCGATGTTGCCGTCTCCTTCGTCGCTCTTCCGCTTCGCTCTGCCGCTCACACTCTTCTGGGCGCTGTTCCGCCTGGGCGTCTCCGTGCCCCGCTTCCGCCACTTCCATCCGCTGGCCACGCGTCTGCCGCCCGCCGTCCAGCTCCACGTCCTCCGCCACCTCTCCCGCTCCGACCGCAACAGCTTCGCCATGGCTTTCCCCTGGTGGTGCGGGCTGGTCCACGCATACAGCAACGAGCTTCCCGACTACCCGAACCAAGCGGAACAGGAAAGGATCGAGGTGAGCGGAAAATGTGCAAAATAAATGTAAACATGTTTCGTACTTACTTGTTAGATGTCATAAAAATTATAGTAGGTACGATTCGGGGGTTTTAATTTAGGTCCGAGAGAAGCAGAGCTAAAATAAGAATAGAAAAATAGCAAAATGAGCACCTTTGATTGATGCTAGAAAAGTTTTCGAAACTGAAAATTTCCCTTTGTCTCTCTTTTTTTTCTTTCGATCTTTTCCTCAAAATAATACACCATTTCTTTTATCCATCGTCTATAAGTATTCGTGTCGATAAATTTCTTTTCAAACTCACTTTACCATGGACATATTTCTGTCTTATATCCATTTTAGTTTGCATCAGACCCGTAGCCAGGAAAAATTTACGGGGGGATGATGGCGGCCCGATAGGAGCCGCCGGTGAAAATTGAAAAATTTTTGACGATTTTTATGAAAATCTGTTATTTTCTTCAAATTTTTCAAAAATTTAACAGGGGCTCTAACGAAATTTCGAGGGAGGGGGCAAGTGCTCCCATGACCCTTGGCTACGAGCGGAGCAGGACGGTTGGTGGCGAGGCCGGTTCGTGGCGAAGAGCAATTATGAGAATCTCATAGAAATATAAAAAGCAAATACCAGGTCAATGCATAATTAGTTTCGCTTTTTTATAAACAAACATAAATCAACAAAAAAATCATTAAAAATCAAAACAAAGTACAATCAATGAAATCATTCAATAAAATATTCCCCCCGGGTCTCAACTATCATTCTCCAATGGGACGAGAATTTATTAATGCCGTTTTCAAAAAATATGTGCCCATCTTTGGAATAGGGTATGGCCCAATCAAATACTCGACCTAGAAAAATTCATTGAAGCAATAACCCCGAAAGAAGATTTCAGAGAAAAATAACTTGGTGATGAAATGAAGGGGCAAGGTCTAAGGTATCAGGGGACAACTAAACATCTTCCTGTCAATTGAGTTAATGGGAGTAAATGAGGATGACATTCGAGTGGTAGGGTGGGACACTGTCCTGAAGATAATGGTGGGTCTATTGAACTATGAATTTCTATAAAATTCTATTAAGGATTCATTGAAAATTCTACCCTGCAGAATTGGATAAAATAGAGTTGTCTGCACCAGAATAAGACGCAAAGAAAAGCTGTTGCCAAGCATTTGGACATAATCTGGTTCAAAAATTCAAAAAATCCATTTTTTCTAACGAGATTGAGTCGAGGGATCAAAACTAAGTTTTCATGGGCTTTCACATTTCCATTTTTTGAAGAAAACAATCCTAATGGACCTAGCTTTCATCCTATTTAATCAGTTTTCAGAAAACTTTGCATCTTCTCTGTTTGGTCACACTTTAAAGACAAGCCATTTCCCATTACTGTTTCGATGAACACATGGGTAACCGGACGTTTGTGGGGCCAAAATTTTTTCAAAGAAAGAGTTTTTCGGAACCATCTATATTCCAGCATGATAGGCCTATATCTTTGCTATAATTCTATGCGGGTTATTTCTCCGTGCCTTCTTTCTCTAAAGGTCTGAACCTTTTTGTTCTTGGTGAATGAGTTTTTGGACCCCCTTTTAAGTTTGGTGCATCTTTTGTCCTAAATCGAATTTTTGAAATCTTTTAACGCTATTAATCAAAGGAATATATCCGTTTTCAATGTTTTATTACAGTTTTAATTCTCTTTCACTGCATTTTCTGGGTTTTTGAGTAGGATGTGCAGTAGATGGTGCGAATTCTCTTTGTTCTCGTCCATTGGATCGGCTAAAATTCCATGTCAAATGGGTCTAAAAAATCTGAAAAAATTACCTACATGTAGCGGACAGCCCTAGGTGACTGGTAAAAGCAGAAAATTTGCAATAGGTTACGGAAAAACAAAAAATATTCATAATATAAAAAAGCGAAACTAATTATGCATTGACCTAGTAGAAAATTCCAAAACCGAGATTTTTTGCAAAATTAGAACTATAAAATGAATTAAATTAAAAAATGATCGGGAGGCTCTAGTCCAGTTTAGGAGTCCATTGTTATTGTTAAGGATTCAAATTTTTGTTAAGGTTCCAATTTATGGGACTTTTCAAAATTATTCCAAAAAATTTTAATTCTAAATTTTTTATTGTATATTTTGTTGTATATAGACTACTTTATTAATAATAAAAAAATTTGAAATTTTCAAAAGAGAAAATAAAGGAAATTTTGGACAATATATTCTAAGGAAATTTGGATAATAGATTCGGGGGTCGGACCCTCAAATTGTGAAGGTCTGAAAATCGTTAAAGACGTGTAAAATTTTTTAAATCTCTTCCTTTGCTTTATTTCTAAAGTTAAAGTAAAGAAATTTTATTGTATTAATAAGAGGCTGGAGGCGGTCCCGATAGGGGCCGCCGGAGAAAAATTTTGAAAAATCGTATCTTTCTTTTAAGGAATTTGATTTTTTTGGAGAAATTTTCCTAAATTGCGGGGTGCCGGCGGCCCTGATAGAGGCCGCCGGAGAAAATTTTGGAAATTTTTACTCATTT
>LDKF01000663.1:28187-45391 GCA_001026735.1 Rotylenchulus reniformis | reverse complement strand
GGGGGGTCAAAGGTAAAAGAAGAGGAAATTGAAAAAAACTGACCAATTTTTATGAAATAGATCTAATTTCTTAAAATTTTCTCCGGCGGCCCCGTTCAAATTCTCCATAAACTTACAGAAAAAGTGGCCAAATTCGAAATGGGTCCAATTTTACAAGATTTTCCTCGGATTGGAGGTAATTTCGTATGGATGTATCGTGTCGCGGAACGCGATGATTAATTAATTTTATTAATTTACAATTGTTAGAATTTGTCATTTTAGATGTTTTGTAATGTTTTTATAAATTGATCGTTCTTTGTATTTTCCCATAAATTGCTTTATCTCGCTTAATCTATTCTTTTTATCTGTGAAATTCCGCAATTCCTTTCATTTCCGCCCTTCTCTAAGCTGTGCATAAATAGTCCGCTCAAATCACTTAATCATCACTTTCATTTTTATGCTCAACGAAGCAAATATTTTATTATTTTCAATTTATTTAGTGCATAATTATGTATTTACATTTAATTCCAATTTCATTTAAATTCAACATAATTATGCATATTTCATTTAATTTTGTTAATTTATGTTAGTTTCGTAATTATTGTTGTTTATTTTAGCGTTGTAAATAAAGCCTAAGAATTAAAAATTATTTCTTCGCTCAATTGGGAAAAGAGAAGTAAAGGTCGGTGCTCAACCCCGACTAGAAGTAACTCGTCGGTGCCCAAACCCGACAATTTTACAACGCTCAAACTCAACGAGCAACTTCATCGCAACTTCGGCTCGTTGCGACTCCAACAACTTTTCTTGCTCAACAACTTCACCGAGCGACTCCGTCAGCTTCCCTGCAACTTCGGCCCCGCCGCCTCAGCATCTTCCGTCCATCGTTCGTCGGCAACTTCGAGCGACTTCGGCGCAGCAACTCCGCTCGGCTCCTGGCTCTGTTGGCGCAACTTCGGCGACAACCGAGCAACCCGGTGCAACTCCAGGGCGATTCAGTGCCGGACTCAGAGTAACTCCTGCGCCCTCCTCTGGTGATCAGTGCCTCCGATCATCAATCAGGCTCAGTTTTTGGGGAATTTTTACAATTTTCTCAAAAATTCGAACAAATTGCTGGCCATAAAGACTTTGTAGTCTGGCTTCAGCGCAGCACGGTAACTTTCACAGTTTCCTGCTTGAAAATTTTTAAAGCCTTTATAGGCTAATTAAAAATTGGAACAAGCCTTTGACAGGCAAATTGTTCACCGGGGGCACAAATTCGTTTTGCTGGGAGGGGCCAAAGCCAAACCTTCGGTTGTTACGGGGAGCCGGTAAAGGACCTAAGTGTCCAGCAACTTTACAGTTGCAAAACGACTTTGACAGTCGTAAAACGCTCAAAACAAAGAGCGTCAACAAGCGACTTTTATAGTCAATTGTTGCCAAACGACTTTTACAGTCGATTGATGCCAAGCGACTTTATAGTCGAACACAACTGATTGTTGCCAAACGACTTTATAGTCGACCAAAAACCGATTGTTGCCAAGCGACTTTGTAGTCGCAACAAAAAACAATTTTGCCAAGCGACTTTTACAGTCGAAATCAAATCGCTCTAGGTCAAGAGCATCATCAAAAGCCCAAAGCTCTAAGCAAATTAATCAGAGCGAAACCCTAAAAAGGGGCAAGCGCAAAAAATCGCGCAATTTTAAAAATTCAAAAGCGCGTTTTCATCAATTTTGCGTGAATTTCTAAAGTAAAAAACAAATTTCGGCAACACAAAAATGGCAACACCGATATGCTTGGCAATCAGACAAGCAATCTTGCGCATCGATGCCGCACTCAAAGAAAAAATTGAGTCTTACGCCGACAATTGCGCAGAGTCCGATCCCGAACGACTGATCGTCATTCGCAACATCAGCAGTCATCTGCAACAAGTGTTGCACAACTTAACCAACGCCACCGACGCCATTTCGGATCGTCTCGAAGATTGGTCGATGCTGTCGAACAAAGCCACCAAAGAAGAACGGCCAACACTCGACGCAGATCTCACAGCGTTAATGAAAAAGCTGCAAGTTGAGCAAAAGTTGGACCTGGCGAATGATGCAATCGACAAACTTCGCGCCAGAGAACGCAAACTCATCAAACGCAAGGAACGACTCGAGTTGGCGATCGCACGAGAGTTCACTGCTCAGCAACAGGCACATCCGCCACAACCCCAAGCAATGCCCGCAGCACAACCATCACAACCGACAGTCAGGTTGCGAGCCCCGGACTGGGCACTGCCGACTTTTGACGGAGTCAGGTAGCTGGTACAGCTTTTGGCAACTTTTCGACCATGCAATCAGCGCACTCATGTTGCCAGGCGTGCACAACTACATCTATCTGATGGGACAGTTGCAGGGAGAAGCCAAAGAGCTGGTGGAAGGCATCGACATGAGCAATGACGCGTGTTACGACACCGCAGTCAAAATTCTCAAAGACCGGTACGGAGACAAAACCAGAGTGATTCGAACACTCTACTCCGAACTCAGCGGTCTGAAACCATGTCAGACATTCAAGGATGTCAAGGAGTTCCAACTCCAAGTCGAAAAACTCTGCCGTCATCTTGAGTCCTTCGGAAAGGACACAGATGGGGAAGCTTTTTGGATCCAGCTCGAGCAAAAGCTGAACTTCTCCATGCTGAAAGAGATGCGCAGAAAAAGGGAGGGAGATCCAAATTGGACCACTTCCGATTTCAGAAAGCATTTGGCCTTTCTCGTCCGAGAGCATGAAGAGATCAGCATGATCTATGCTCAAGATCACGACAATCAGCCCAAACATAATGGCGGGAATGGGAAGGACCAGGGACTCGCGCAGCCATCATTCACATTCTCCGCAGCTGAAGATCAAAAGGAAAATGGTCCGCCCGAATTCCACCAAGGTTCGGATGAAAATTCAACCAAAACCGAGCCAAACTCATTAACTGGGCAACAGCAAGGTCAATCGCCGCGCCAAACAAGTCGAAAGCGGCAATGGTGCATTCTGTGCGAAGCTGAGACTCATTTCACAGACCAGTGCGCAAGGTTTCAAGCAGTGAACGAACGGAAACGGCGAATGGACGAGCTGGTTCTCTGCACTCGCTGCGCACGGATGGGCCACAAAGCCGAGCAGTGCAAAACGCGCAAACTCAGAAATTGTTGCCACTGCGAAGGCACTCACCTCTCACTTTTATGTGAGGACAAGCATCCTGAGGGTCCAATACTTTCGGCCAAACCAAATGAAGTCAGCGCTTCAGTGGTGGAAGGGCTTCCGAAAACTCCCAAAAGCGGACAACTCATCGCAGGCAAAGGAGCTATCTTCCCGTCATTCCTGATGGATGAAATTTCGGCAGTTTCGATCGAAGTTAGCGGCATGGAGGATGACCCACAATTCAAGGATGCGGCACCATTCATTCAAAATTTTCCAAGGGGAGGGTCTCAGTCCGAAGCCGATTCCGGACCGAGAACGCAAAACAGAATGAAGACTCAGCAGAAAAAAGCCCAAGAAAAAGGACATCATGGGCATGACTCTTCTGTTCAACGTCTTCATCAAATCGCGCTTGAACAAGTGCGTCATCAACAAATCGCGCCTGAAGAGGTGCGTCATCAACGAATCGCGCCTGCAAATGCGCGTCATCAACAAATCGCGCCTGTTGAGGTGCGTCTTCAACAAATCGCGCTTGAACAAGTGCGTCTTCACCAAATCGCGCCTACCAAGGTGCGTTATCAACAAATCGCGCTTGTTGAGGTGCGTCTTCAACAAATCGCGCCTTCAGAGGTGCGTCTTCATCAAATCGCGCCTACCAAGGTTCATTATCAACAAATCGCGTCTGTTGAGGTGCGTCTTCAACAAATCATGCCTGCAGAGATGCGTCATCATCAAATCGCACTTGTGGAGTTTGCTCGTCAAAATCCGACAAGCTTCAAAAGGAGCGTCATCAAAATTGCGTCCACAAAAGGCGTGCCATCGTCAAACCGCGCCAATCTGAAGCCTCGGTGCCAAATTGAGCGTCAAAATCCGACAAGCTTCAAAAGGTGTGATCCCACAGGCGCAACATCCAGTCCCATGGGCACAACTTCAGCCCTGGTGGGCACAACTTCAATCCCGTGGGGGCACAACTTCAGCCCTGGTGGGCATAATTTCAGTCCCGTGGGCACAACTTCATCCCTGGTGAACACAACTTCAATCCCGTGCGCACGACTCCAGCCCAGTGGCACAACTTCAGCCCTGGCCCTGGTGGGCATGCTGGACATAAGTTCAGCCCTGGTGGGCACAACTTCAGCCCTGTGGGCGCAACTTCAGCCCTGGTGGACACAACTTCAGCCCGGGTGGCGTAGCTTCAGCCCTAGTGGGCACAACTCCAGCCCAGTGGCACAACTTCAGCCCTGGTGGGCACAACTTCAGTCCTGGTGGGCACAACTTCAGTCCTGGTGGGCACAACTTCGGTCCCGTCGGCAAAAGTCAGCCATGTTGGCACATCTTCAGCCCTATTGGAACAATTTCAGCCCTGGTGGGCACAACTTCAGCTCTGGTGGGCACAATTTCAGCTCTGGTGGGCACAATTTCAGTCCTGGTGGGCACAACTTCGGCCCTGTTGGCGCAGCTTCAGCCTGGTGGCACACTCCCCCCTATGGGCATGTCGAAAGAAGCGGATGCGCGAAGGGCCCGACAACGTACTCAACGAAACCAGGAGCGAGAGACAAGGAACAAAGGACGTTCAACCGATGAATGAAGACATTTGTTTGTCGGGAGTGTCGCGGAACGCGATGATTAATTAATTTTATTAATTTACAATTGTTAGAATTTGTCATTTTAGATGTTTTGTAATGTTTTTATAAATTGATCGTTCTTTGTATTTTCCCATAAATTGCTTTATCTCGCTTAATCTATTCTTTTTATCTGTGAAATTCCGCAATTCCTTTCATTTCCGCCCTTCTCTAAGCTGTGCATAAATAGTCCGCTCAAATCACTTAATCATCACTTTCATTTTTATGCTCAACGAAGCAAATATTTTATTATTTTCAATTTATTTAGTGCATAATTATGTATTTACATTTAATTCCAATTTCATTTAAATTCAACATAATTATGCATATTTCATTTAATTTTGTTAATTTATGTTAGTTTCGTAATTATTGTTGTTTATTTTAGCGTTGTAAATAAAGCCTAAGAATTAAAAATTATTTCTTCGCTCAATTGGGAAAAGAGAAGTAAAGGTCGGTGCTCAACCCCGACTAGAAGTAACTCGTCGGTGCCCAAACCCGACAATCGGAAAACAGAGTAAAATCAGACCATTTTTAGGAAATTAAGTCCCATTTTTCAAAATTTTATATCCTCTTTTATATAAAAATTGAACTTACTGAGCCAAAAATGGCCAATTTCTTACGATCGTCCAAATTCTCAAAATTTTCGCATTTTTTTTTTTGCTTTTGTCCATGCCATGGCTCAATTATTATTTTAAAACTTGTAAAATGCCAAAAAAAAACATAAAAATAACTATTTTTAGCGATTTTTTCACAAAGTTTAGGTGATTTTTGGCAATTTCATAAAAATTTTGGCCTCTGACATCCCCCCCTAGGTGAGGTCAATCGTATTTCGTAGGGCACAAAGTCTGACCCCCTTGCTAATGTATGGTCAATCGTACATCGTATCATACATTAACAAGGGGGGTGTCAGACCATTTTTTGACCGGCTTTTTTTTGGAAACCAATATATTGTGGGGTGCCGGCCGCCGGAGAAAATTTTGAAAAATTGGATCTATTTCGTTAAAAATGGTCAAATTTTACTCCTTTTTCCAAGCTATCTCCATATGAAAGTACCTGCAATCCTAGAAAATCTTGAAAAATTGCACCTATTACGTAAAAAATTTTATTGACTACTTTTTCGGCAAGTTTATAGAGAATGTAGGTGCCGGCGGCCCCGCGGTAGGGGGGAAAATTTTTTAGAAATTAAGACCTATTTCGTAAAAAAATTGGTCGCAAAAAAATTGGTCAATTTTTTCAGTTTTCCTCCCCTTTCCCTTCGATCCCCCGTCCTCGTACGAAATTGCCCCCGACCCCTCTACGAAATTGACCCCCACCCCAGGGATGTACCCAGGATTTCGGGATGAGGGGGGGGGGGNGTACGTCCCTGCCCCACCCTTGACACCCCCCTTGTTAATGTATGCATCGTATGGGTCCCAGATTGACCCACCCCTTGCACACCTATGAATCAAATGTCTAAAAACTAAAACGTAGTACTAAAATTTTTGCGTAATCAGGAATATTAAGAAAACTGTTTATTTCACTGTGTTAATGGATGTGTTAATGGATGTTGGCAGTCCCGAAAAAAGGCCGATGGAGAAAATGTGTAAGTAGGTTGGTCTTTTTTCTTTCCCTTTCTCCCTCTATCCCTTGAAAAAATTTAATTTTGCAAAAAATAACCGTGCTTGCATTCCAAAATGCGAAGCTTTTCCGACTCCTGGAAATCTTCGAGGCAGATGGCACACGTCTCTTCTGGATCGCCCTTCTTGTATTTTTTGGTAGGAATTTTCTTCAAATAAGAACGTGGCAGCCTTTTGCGAGCTTGTCGTCGTCGCTTTATTTTATTTTATATTTTTTTATAATTTTATCGATTACCTCACGGCAAAGACGAATCATCTAACGGAGAAATTAGAAAAATTAAAAAATCGCATTTAAAGGGTACCAAAGAAATGAATAGAACGACGAAGCAAATTCCTACAATTGCTACAAATGGAATCAAATATTTGATGAGGTCATAATAGCCGGGCGATGCTTTGATGGTAACCAGATATCTGCAATTTGATTAATGTTAGTGAGCATTTCTCAATTTCATTGCAATTATTTTTGTAAATTATAACAAAATGACCCATGTTGGGCCGTGTATTGCCCAATAAGGAGACTTTGCATGCATGCATAATTGACCATCACAACGGGTATTGCAATTTCATCAGCAAATTTACTAAAGATAAACCAAAAATATTTTTGTTCATTTTCAATAATAAGTCCAACCTGCCAGACATTGGAATCGGACTTTGACCTTTGCTGTTAAACATAATCAATGCTGAATAGCCCTTCGGTTGCGCTGTTTGCACGTGAAAAGCCTGTATTGATGGTTTTTTGTATGAAAAAAATAAATAAATTTAAGATGGGAGGGGCAAACGGGGAACCCGGTCAATTCGTCGCAGGGACACTTCGCCGCAAATGAAAGCAACAAAGGATTTGGATTTAAGGCTTAAGCATGGTAATTGGTAATAGCTAAGTAAGTTTATACCCTAATCCAGGCCCGTAACGAGCCCGACCATATTTGGGGGGGGGGGGCAGTTGCCCTCTCCTTTTTGAAAACCATTAAAAAATCCCGCAATTCACCTAAAAAAAGACTTCTCTGGGATAATTTCTGAAATCCGGTTCTGACCTACATTTTGACGTAATATGTCATCTGGTCACTTTTTGACGCTGACGTCGGTTATTTTTTTGACGTCAGTGTCAAAAAGTGACGTCAAATGATACAGTGCGCCTAAAAGGACCTCTGAATCTGATTCAGCGTCAAAAATTAACCCGGAGTAGTCGGTACTTATTAAGCTTACGTCCACAATTTTCTCAATTTGAAAAATCATCTAAAAACGACTTCCCTGGGGTAATTGTTGACGCTGAATCCGAATTTAATCTTTTTGACGAATTCAGCGTAAATATTTATTCCATGGAAGTCGTTTTTAGATGATGTTTCAAAATTAATTTTTTTGGGTTTTTGACGTCAGCGTCAGAAATTGACGTCAAATGATGCATTGGGCCAAAATGGACGTCAGAATTGGATTCAGCGTCTAAAATTACTCAAAGGTATATGTTTTTAAGGAAAATTTTTTTTTGAAAAAATTGTGGACGAAAACTTAATGAGTCGTAAACTTAATGAGTTTACGTCCACAGTCGGTCCAAGCCGAGTAGTCTTTTTAGATGATTGGCGAGTTTTTTTTAAATATTTTCAAAAAAGGGGTATAAACTTAACTACTACCCTTAAGAATTTTTCCTTGATAAAATCCAAAACAGGAATATTAGGGAAGTTATGGATAGTACTTAAGAACTTAATTTCTGGAATGATTTTACGGCTTGGTTACATAAGTAAAACAATTTTATTCTTACTCGCTCTGCCATATTTTATCTCTAAAAAACTATTCAGTCTAATAGGAGCGCAGAATTTTGAGCTTCATTCTAATGAAATTTGGTCATTGCTCAATTTTTAATTTCAGTGTTATGGAGGTGGGGGCTGCTCCCTCTCCTTTGTATTCGAAAATTTAATGAACGCGTAGATTGATTGGAGACCTTAGCTAAGAAATTGAACATCAAAACCAACTTTTTGGTTTATTTCTAATCTTCAGCAGAATATTGGTTATTTTATAAAATCCTGTTTTAACATGGATACCTTCTCTGAAAACGTGCAATTTCCCCGTGGAACTACAGCAAAATCGAAGTAACATTGTGGTGTAATGTTCCGCTCTGCTGGCCTCTGAATTTCCATTTTAGTATCGCCTTGCAGACTATCTGTACCGTACCATAACATTTCCACAAGCGGCAATGGGCTCTGTCGGAAGAGCACAACCAACTGCGCTCGCCCCGAAACTAAATGAAACAACGTTCTCTCCAAAATTTGCTCCGGTTGCATCGCATCGAACGACGGGACGATGGCCGCCCAATTGAGTGCGCTCTAACTGAAAAAACAAATAACAATATATGGTATTTTTTCATTTTTCACTTACGATTTCCACCAAATATTGTGCATTTATGATTGTAGTACAGGAAATTAAAAGTATAATTTTGAGCAGAGAAGCAATGGATGGAGTAGAACTGAGAGTGTGAAGGAAGTCCATGGTTGTGATGGTCATCAGGTTCGGCATCTTTTATTTATAAAAACAATTAAACACATTTTGTTGTTTCTTTCTGAAAATATTCTGATGTTAGTCGGAAGATGGTATATTTTGGAAAAATGTATCAAAGAACCACGAAATGTTTCCCAGCCCCTCTAAAATAGAATATGTCGATATACTCTGATCCATTATTTTTTTACCCAAAGTTGGAAATCGGCTCGTTATCTGAAGCGAAAAAAAGTGTTCGTTGAAACGAGAGAATGCTCATGAAAAAGTGTTGAAGAAAACTAGGGGTGAGCAAAACCGCAAACTCTGCGTTTATTTGCGGCTGTCAGAGACGCAGAGGAAAACCGCAAAAAAAAATGCGGGAGCCGCAGCCGCTGCAGTAGCGGACGCAAAAAACGCTAAAACCGCTAAAACCACAACTTCGTTTCTCTGACGACCTCGGCCTCTCCCCTCCTCCTTGACAGAGATGCGAGAGAGTGTGGAAAAATAGACTCTCCCGCCTTCGCACACTCTCTCGCTATCTATGTCAGAAAAGGAGGGGAGGGGCGAGGCGGGGGGAGGGGAAGGGGCGAGGAGAGGGGAAGGGGAGGGGGAGGGAGCGAGGTCAGAGAGAGAGAGTGTGGAAAAGTAGTTGTGGTTTTACCGATTTTAGCGTTTTTTGGGCCCGCAGTTTTTTTTTGCGTTCTCTTTCTATACGCTCACGAGCCGCAAAAAACCGCTCACCCCTAGTAGAAGAAAACAAAAAGAATGCTCATGAAAAAGAAAATGAGTGCTCATTAGTACTGTAGCACGTCAGCTATACTCGTGGCCATGAAGAATGTTCCAATTTTCATATTTAAAAAAATGATTTATAAGTTGAAGCGAAATTAAAGTCAAAATGTCGCCTAAGTCATAAAGTCCATCGCATTCGAAAGCCTATTTTTCGCTCATTAAAAGATCAAAACTTAAAACAACAAATTTATAAAAAAATTACCCAATATTTTAGTTTGAATGGTTTTTTGAATTCCCCCTTAAAAAGTACGAAATTTTCCTTAAAAACTTGATTTTTTGAATTTTTTAAAAATTAAGAAAAATATCAAATTCTTAAGAGATATGAGAATTCCAAAAAAACCCAAAATGCTGGGCATATTTTTCTATATATGTTTGCTTTTTAAAGTTTTTGGTCTAACTATTATGAGTAAATTTTTTTGGATGCGGTGACATTTTGGTTTGGTGCCATTTTGGATGGACGCATCTTTCTATTAATTTAATGTATGCATGAAACATACACAAGTTAGATGAAGAAAACATATCATAGATAGAATGGCGCGACCCCGAAAGGCCCAATGGACTAAATGTCCAATAGGCCAAAAAGGGACGGAAAGTCCAATGGATGAAAGGTCCAAAAGATGAAAAGTCCAATTGGACAAAAAAGAACGAAATGCCCAAAAGGGTCAAAGCGAACGGAATGCCCAACGGACGGAATGTCCAATGGGCCAAAAAGGGACGAAATGCCCAATAACCAGGAAACGAGCTTACATGTAACAAGAAAATGTTTGGTCAATTTCGTATATTTTATTGCTGTATTTATTGTATTCTTTTTGATAATTTATTGTGAACTGATAGAAATGACCAAATTTTCCAACTAAATGTGACGAGAAAAATAATAAAATCTGCAAGAAATAACAAATGATAACCGGAAAAAGATAAAGATCAACCGGCGGNAAAATGAGAGAGAGACAATAGAACGACCATCCTTTGCTGGGATTGGTCTGCCGTGTTAATGTATGCATGAAACATACACAAGTTAGATGAAGAAAACATATCATAGATAGAATGGCGCGACCCCGAAAGGCCCAATGGACTAAATGTCCAATAGGCCAAAAAGGGACGGAAAGTCCAATGGATGAAAGGTCCAAAAGATGAAAAGTCCAATTGGACAAAAAAGAACGAAATGCCCAAAAGGGTCAAAGCGAACGGAATGCCCAACGGACGGAATGTCCAATGGGCCAAAAAGGGACGAAATGCCCAATAACCAGGAAACGAGCTTACATGTAACAAGAAAATGTTTGGTCAATTTCGTATATTTTATTGCTGTATTTATTGTATTCTTATTGATAATTTATTGTGAACTGATAGAAATGACCAAATTTTCCAACTAAATGTGACGAGAAAAATAATAAAATCTGCAAGAAATAACAAATGATAACCGGAAAAAGATAAAGATCAACAATTGATTACCGGTAATAACAAGCAAAAATTATTGATCATAAAATTCATTAGAATTATCCATTTTCTTCATCCGATTCGTCTTCATTTTCCGTGTCCTCTTCTGTGACGAAAGATGCGCCAGGCTCCTCCGATTCAGCTTGCTTCGCGCAGCCCTGACACATCCCTGCATCTAAAGCCCTAGCAAGCTCAACAAATCACGCAGATCCGCATCTTCTTCATAACTTGCGTCAAACAGTGTCGTCATAATATTTTGTTCCTCGTATAGAGAGGAAAAAAATAAAAACCTGGAATGCATATCTATGATTTCTCTTCTGACTAAAATGGGCCACAGAACGTGCGATTTGTACTTGCTTGTCAATGTACTCATGAAGAGCAAGTATGAAGTCGGACATGGATGGATGATGCACAAGCTCATTCTAAAGATTTTTTTTTGATATGCTCAATTTAGTTATGTAGAATTCGATTTATTAGGCAAAATACATACCATAAATTGTTAATGAGAAGACTCGATTGCATTATTGGCACGGGCCAAGGCATTCATGGTACTTATGCAGTTTGGGTACCCTTTTTTGGTCAAATTTTCCAAAAAATATTTTTTGCTGAAAACTGGCCCAAAATCACATCCTGGGGGCAGTTTTTGACGCTGAATCCGATGCCGACGTCCATTTCGACGTAATGCGTCATCTGACGCAACTTTTTGACGCTGACGTCAAAATTTTTAAAAAAATTTTTTCATTTTTTTTGCAAAAATAGCTTTCCAAGGGTGATTTTTGACGCTGAATCCGATGCCGACGTTCTTTTTGACGCAATGCGTCATCTGATGTAAATTTTTCAAAAAGATCATTTATTAATTTTAATGCTCCTGAGATGCAGTACCCGCAAACGAATATTTAGTAGAACCCGCAAACGAATATTTCAACGTCAAAGTGACGTCAAATGACGCATTAGTCAAAATGAACGTCAGATTCGGATTCAGCGTCAAATTTTACCCCCGGGAAGTTTTTTGGATGATATTTCAAAAAATTATTTTTTGACGTCAGCGTCAAAAAGTTGCGTCAGATGACGCAGGACGTAAAAATGGACGTCGGCATCTGATTCCGCGTCAAAAACTGCCCCAAGGATGTGATTTTGGGCCATTTTTGGGTCTTCGGTTTTTTTTCAAAAAAGGCAAGCTGTACTACTATTACCGAATTTTCGGGTCCCGATGTTTTCTATAATTTCAGGTCCCAATTCGATGTTATACCCCATTTCATGAATAAAAATTGCTAAATATTACATTAGGAATGATTTTGAAGCGTTTTTAGCAATAATTTTTTTTTTGGAAAATTTGACCAAAAAAGGGTACCCAAACTGCATAAGTACCGGCATTCATTGCCTGGTCATGAAGATTCCAAAATTTGATTTCGAACCGTGGCGGACGAACAATTGGTAGTTCCCAACGCTGGACTATCGATTCAAAACTCGTTGATATGGTTGGAATATGAGCCGGGGAGGGTTGTCCGAACAATAGAGGCGGTGTACCTTAGTAAAAAAATAAAATATAAAAATTTCGGACCAATTAGGGTGACATTTGGCGTTATTGTTGTTCGCTCTCGAATGACGGTTCCCGGCTCAAATGCAATGGTCCCCAACTTAAGCTCAACCTCCATAAATCCGATGTAGACCTGCAAAAAGTAAAAAATCAAGCCTTCATCGCTTGCGATGACTCGGGCTTGTGTTGATAATTTGATAGCCTTCAGTTGTGGTTGATCCTTTACATTTCGTTTTATTTGCTCTCGTCGCGATTCTGCTTCCATCCTTTGGGGTTCTGGTGGGTGATTGTGTGGTTTTGGCCCAGTTCTTCCCCATGACACACCATCTGCTTCGATGGTGGCTTTTGCTGTGGCATGACAATCCCGATTTGAGCACCTCCAATACACATCTGTCCTTCGAAGATAGCGAAAACCTGAAACCTATTAATAATTATTAAATTTTTTAATTGAATAACCTTTTTCCCATATACAAATCCCCCCTTTGTTTGTTTTCCAATTTGAAACAAAACCATACATATCAGATTCATTTCCGATGACATTTTCCACACAATTTGTCATTGGATCAATATTTTCAACGTCGATTGTCTCTTCGTGGTCGAAATCCGCTTGAAAATTAATTTCTTCCTGAATTACACTGTCTTCGTTCGGATCATGTTGGATAACATTAATTAAAGGCTCTCAGTCAGAAAAACCGAAAAAAAATCTGGTTTTTTCGAAAAATTCGAACTTTTTCGAAGGAGTTCGAAAAAACCGTATTTACANTACCCCCCCCCCCTGGAATTTTTTTTAACTTTTTTCCCTGATAAATTTAACGGCTTAGTTGCAGTTTAACCGTCCTTTCGCAGTTTAACCGTCCTTTCGCAGATTAACCGTCCCTTCACAGATTAACCGTCCCATTAAATTTTTAACAGTCCCATCACAGTTTAACCGTCCCATCAAATTTTTAGCCGTCCCATCACAGTTTAACCGTCCCATCAAATTTATAACAGTCCAACCACATTCAATTTCCGACAAAATTATTTTGTGTCAACAGAATAGAAATACATCAAATCATAGTAATCTGAAAAAATTAATTCCTCAGCATTCGACAAGGTCAAGTCGCTTGTCATTTTTGGCAGAATGAAGCAGTGTAAGGGAGAAGAGGAAATGCCTCCCGAGAGTGATTCCCACCCCGTGAAAAGCATCCATAAGCGGAGGGCAAAGCGTGCTGCTGTAGCTTAATGGTGAAAGCTCTCTCCGGATGGAGGAATGTGGGTTCGAGTCCCACCGGCGGCCTAACGTTTTGCCCAAGCTTTATTGGTAGCACCGGATGATTGGCTGCAACAACGCCAACCTTTCCATCGGCCTTTGGAAGTGGGCCAAGTGAGAAAGACCGAGGACGGTCTTGTGCGGGGTGGAAGGTGTAAGGGAGAAGAGGAAATGCCTCCCGAGAGCGATTCCCACCCCATGAAAAGCATCCATNCCGGTAATAACAAGCAAAAATTATTGATCATAAAATTCATTAGAATTATCCATTTTCTTCATCCGATTCGTCTTCATTTTCCGTGTCCTCTTCTGTGACGAAAGATGCGCCAGGCTCCTCCGATTCAGCTTGCTTCGCGCAGCCCTGACACATCCCTGCATCTAAAGCCCTAGCAAGCTCAACAAATCACGCAGATCCGCATCTTCTTCATAACTTGCGTCAAACAGTGTCGTCATAATATTTTGTTCCTCGTATAGAGAGGAAAAAAATAAAAACCTGGAATGCATATCTATGATTTCTCTTCTGACTAAAATGGGCCACAGAACGTGCGATTTGTACTTGCTTGTCAATGTACTCATGAAGAGCAAGTATGAAGTCGGACATGGATGGATGATGCACAAGCTCATTCTAAAGATTTTTTTTTGATATGCTCAATTTAGTTATGTAGAATTCGATTTATTAGGCAAAATACATACCATAAATTGTTAATGAGAAGACTCGATTGCATTATTGGCACGGGCCAAGGCATTCATGGTACTTATGCAGTTTGGGTACCCTTTTTTGGTCAAATTTTCCAAAAAATATTTTTTGCTGAAAACTGGCCCAAAATCACATCCTGGGGGCAGTTTTTGACGCTGAATCCGATGCCGACGTCCATTTCGACGTAATGCGTCATCTGACGCAACTTTTTGACGCTGACGTCAAAATTTTTAAAAAAATTTTTTCATTTTTTTTGCAAAAATAGCTTTCCAAGGGTGATTTTTGACGCTGAATCCGATGCCGACGTTCTTTTTGACGCAATGCGTCATCTGATGTAAATTTTTCAAAAAGATCATTTATTAATTTTAATGCTCCTGAGATGCAGTACCCGCAAACGAATATTTAGTAGAACCCGCAAACGAATATTTCAACGTCAAAGTGACGTCAAATGACGCATTAGTCAAAATGAACGTCAGATTCGGATTCAGCGTCAAATTTTACCCCCGGGAAGTTTTTTGGATGATATTTCAAAAAATTATTTTTTGACGTCAGCGTCAAAAAGTTGCGTCAGATGACGCAGGACGTAAAAATGGACGTCGGCATCTGATTCCGCGTCAAAAACTGCCCCAAGGATGTGATTTTGGGCCATTTTTGGGTCTTCGGTTTTTTTTCAAAAAAGGCAAGCTGTACTACTATTACCGAATTTTCGGGTCCCGATGTTTTCTATAATTTCAGGTCCCAATTCGATGTTATACCCCATTTCATGAATAAAAATTGCTAAATATTACATTAGGAATGATTTTGAAGCGTTTTTAGCAATAATTTTTTTTTTGGAAAATTTGACCAAAAAAGGGTACCCAAACTGCATAAGTACCGGCATTCATTGCCTGGTCATGAAGATTCCAAAATTTGATTTCGAACCGTGGCGGACGAACAATTGGTAGTTCCCAACGCTGGACTATCGATTCAAAACTCGTTGATATGGTTGGAATATGAGCCGGGGAGGGTTGTCCGAACAATAGAGGCGGTGTACCTTAGTAAAAAAATAAAATATAAAAATTTCGGACCAATTAGGGTGACATTTGGCGTTATTGTTGTTCGCTCTCGAATGACGGTTCCCGGCTCAAATGCAATGGTCCCCAACTTAAGCTCAACCTCCATAAATCCGATGTAGACCTGCAAAAAGTAAAAAATCAAGCCTTCATCGCTTGCGATGACTCGGGCTTGTGTTGATAATTTGATAGCCTTCAGTTGTGGTTGATCCTTTACATTTCGTTTTATTTGCTCTCGTCGCGATTCTGCTTCCATCCTTTGGGGTTCTGGTGGGTGATTGTGTGGTTTTGGCCCAGTTCTTCCCCATGACACACCATCTGCTTCGATGGTGGCTTTTGCTGTGGCATGACAATCCCGATTTGAGCACCTCCAATACACATCTGTCCTTCGAAGATAGCGAAAACCTGAAACCTATTAATAATTATTAAATTTTTTAATTGAATAACCTTTTTCCCATATACAAATCCCCCCTTTGTTTGTTTTCCAATTTGAAACAAAACCATACATATCAGATTCATTTCCGATGACATTTTCCACACAATTTGTCATTGGATCAATATTTTCAACGTCGATTGTCTCTTCGTGGTCGAAATCCGCTTGAAAATTAATTTCTTCCTGAATTACACTGTCTTCGTTCGGATCATGTTGGATAACATTAATTAAAGGCTCTCAGTCAGAAAAACCGAAAAAAAATCTGGTTTTTTCGAAAAATTCGAACTTTTTCGAAGGAGTTCGAAAAAACCGTATTTACAGAAATGTAGAGCATAAAATTTTGCATCGAGCTCCTTCGAAAAAACCATATTTACAGAAATGTAGAGCATAAAATTTTGCATATATTTGACATTTGAAGTTTTGGTCTAACGTCTTTAAAAAAAAGTTATGGCTGATTCGGTACTCGGATCATTCGGGACTCGGAGCGGTAGCGCATTTTTCGTGGCCACAGGCCAGTGTTGTTAAAATCAGAAAATTTTGCTCCGACTCCGGACTCCGTCCCCGGGAAAATTTTGTTCCGACTCCGGGCTCCGGCTCCGAAAAAATTTTGCTCCGACTCCGGGCTCCGGCTCCGAGAAATTTTTGCTCCGACTCCGATTTGACTCCGGCTCCAAAAAATTTCAAAATTTTTAATGCATCCAAAATTTCGAAAAAAAATTAAAACATTTTTCACAAAATTCTACAAAATTTTCGCAAAAGAATTAACAAAAATTCAAAGAATTTTCACTAATTTTCTAAAATTATTTTTTCTAAAAATTTTCTAAAAAAGTCAAAAATTTTCAAAAATTCAGAAAAAATATTTTCTAAACTTTTCAAAAAATTTTCAAAAATCCGCTAAAAATTTCAAAAAATTTTCAGAGTCAACATTTTCGTAAAAAAATTTAACACTTTTCACGGTACTTGTGCAGTTTACCCCCCCCCCCTGGAATTTTTTTTAACTTTTTTCCCTGATAAATTTAACGGCTTAGTTGCAGTTTAACCGTCCTTTCGCAGTTTAACCGTCCTTTCGCAGATTAACCGTCCCTTCACAGATTAACCGTCCCATTAAATTTTTAACAGTCCCATCACAGTTTAACCGTCCCATCAAATTTTTAGCCGTCCCATCACAGTTTAACCGTCCCATCAAATTTATAACAGTCCA
>LDKF01000663.1:1202-15989 GCA_001026735.1 Rotylenchulus reniformis | reverse complement strand
TATACCCCCCCTACCCCCCCTCAGAGGGGTCAAATTTTGCGATATTGATTTTTTCAAGTAAAAAATTGCGAAAAAGTTATTTTTGCACATTTTTTCCAATCTTTTAATATTTAATCGTGCAAAATTGTCTAATTATAGTTAGATTGACCGTGAAAAACAGTTTTTGAGAAAATTGGTGGTCCGGCGGTCCCGATAGGGGCCGCCGGGGAAAATTTTTAAAAAATGGTCATTTTTTTCAAGAGAAAATTGGTCATTTTTGGTGGGAAATATTTTTGCGATATCGCAAAAATTGATTTAAAAAAAATTTGGATTTCTAAAACTGCGATATCGCAAAAATTGATTTAAAAAAAATTTGGATTTCTAAAACTGCGATATCGCAAAAATTTATAGAAAATTTTGGATTTCTAAAACTGTGATATCGCAAAAATTGATAAAAAAAATTTGGATTTCTAAAACTGCGATATCGCAAAAATTTATAGAAAATCTTGGATTTCTAAAACTGTGATATCGCAAAAATTGATAAAAAAAAATTTTGGATTTCTAAAACTGCGATATCGCAAAAAAAAATTTTTTCTTTATTATTTTCCTCTTTTTCCCCCTTTTCCTCTCTTTTTCCCCTCTTTTTTCCTCCCCACCCCCGATTTTTGCGATATTGACCCCCCCCCCTTGTACACCTATGGCCGGCGCCAAGGGTGGGCAGGGGGGGGGCTGAAGCCCCCCCCGTCAACCCCTGGAAAAATTTAAAAAATGACCAATTTTCCTGAGAAAAAGGGCCAAATTTTTCTCTGGCGGCCCCGATAGGGACCACCCCTAAATTCAATGAAATTTCTTCAAAAAATTTGCCATAGGCAAAAAATTGTCAAATTTATTATTTATTAAGAAAAAGGACCCAAAATTGAAAATTTTCTCCGGCGGCCCCTATCGTTAAAATAGCAAAATTACTTCACAAAGTGCAAAAATTGACCAATTTTCTTAAGAAAATAGTCTTTGGTCTAGAAACGCAGGGCCGCCGAACTTTTTTTTGCTCGCCGGTGACCCCAAAAGTTCAGCCCCCGCCCCCGTCAGAAAATCCTGGCGCCGGCCCTGCGCCACTATAATACGTTCACCTCACAACCCTGGGCAGCTAAATATTTGGCGATATGCGTCTTTCCTGAGGCGATTCCGCCGGTTAGACCGATCACATAATGTTTGTCGGATATTTCCGACTTCCTCTGCGGACTCGGTTCACGCAGAACAGTGCCCAGCAGTTCTCTTCGTGCCAAACTCGAGCTTATTTTGACTTCATTTAGCACTCTGTCACTGTGGCCATTTTCCAGCAATTTCACAATGTGAATGTCAAGGGCATTGAAACCGTTTTCCTGTAATTGTTGGGAGACAGACTCAATCCGTTAAAAATATGCCAAAAAGTGATCAGCATCGTGTGCTGACTGCTTGTGCTGATGTTCTCGGTCTCCTTGCCCTACCTTTCTCTTTGCGTTCACTGCTTCTCCTCCCTTCAGCGTTTCTTCGCTGACCACAATAGCTTGAAAGTGATTGCCCACCGTGGATGGCCCATATGCATCGTAAATAGGGATAGCTTCGCATTTGACTTGACCCGAAATATCTTCGACGAACTCTATCACAGAGGAGCATCGCTTTTCGATAGATTCAAGCAATTCCCAGAGAATTTTCTCTGAAAAAAAAGTTTAGCCCAATTCGCGATGATAGTCTTTTTTCTTAAAAAATACTTTCGTTCATTTTTCCGTCCGTCACACCGCAAGTGATTTTGTCCCTGGCCAACATCACAGCCTCGGAAAGCAACACTTTGTGTCCATTGTGCAGTCTGTCAAATGTGCCACCCATGACCACATGCTCATAAGGCTTTTCCATTTGATAAGTAAAAAGGTTGTCGATGGTGATGTTGGAACCCTTTTCCTCGCGTAACATTGGAAATGTCGGATGTCCTGGGTCTTTAACCTTGAAAACAGATTTGCAAATTTACAGTATGTCAGAAAGCAAACGCTAACCTCGTCGTAAAAGACCCTATCCACCGAGATTTTGCGCTGTCGGTCCAAAATGACCCTCAGGTCAACTCTCGACTCTATCGTAGAAGCATTGAGATAGATTGCCGGAAGAAGTTCCTTTATGCTCTTCATCTCTTCCACACGCACATATAGTTTCTGTCGCACTTTCGGCATGGTTATGCGGAGTAATCTTTGCAGTTTCTGTCGTATCAATTCTTCACTGCCTCTTATCACGAGTAGACCAACATCAACAGCAGCACTTCCCATTCTAATATTATTAACTGAAAAAAAACAATTATGTATAATCATAATAACCTCTCTGGTTGTAAACTATACGGATAAAATTATTGGGGTGTCGGGACAACTCGACAGCCCGACTACAGGGACAGCTCGACTACAGGGACAGCTCGACTACAGGGACAACTCGACTACGCAATTTTAAATCTTTTCTTTATTGTCTCTAATACACAAACCTGCGCTAAAAATGCTTTTAAAAATCAATTTAAAAATAAAACAAAGAATAGCGGAATTAAAACCAAAAATAAATAAAAATAAAATTTTATTTATATGAGTAAATAAATTTGTATATTTGTAATTTCTCATAAATTTTTTTGATGCAAATTCACTTAATTTGATTTCGATTTTGAATTTTAAAAATGATAGCATTTATTTTGTATTTTAATTTTATTTCCATTTTTCAATGCATATTTTAGCGCAGGTTTATGTAAGTATGAGAGGCAATAAATAATATTTAAAACTGCGTAGCCGAGCTGGGTACTTGTGTAGTTTGGGTACCATTTTTTGGTCAAATTTTCCAAAAAAATATTTTTTTGTTGAAAACACTGTAAAACTAATTTCCTACGTGGGAAGATGGGGATTGGGTTGTGTGATTTGAATTTGGTGCGTGTATTTTGTTCACATTTGTCATTTTATCCCATTGCAATTCATTCCCATCCCCAGGGCTCACAATTTACCCTGGAAACATGGCAAATGCCATGTTTTTGAAAATTTGCCATGTTTTTTGCCATGTTTTTGAAGTTGCCATGTTTTTAGCCATGTTTTTTGATTTTTTCTATTTTAGGAATAAAAGTTGGCAAAATGATCAAATTTCTTAACAAAATCGTGCCAAAATTCAAAATTTTCTCCGGCGGCCCCTATCGGGGCCGCCGTCATCTCCATTATAGTGGATTTAAAAACAAAAAACCGACCAACTTTTTTTTTGGAAAAAGGCCTAAATTTCTGAAATTTTCTCCGGCGGCCCTTATCAGGCCCGCCGGCGCCTTCCGTACAATGGCAGATCCTTAAAAATGAATGACAAAAAAAGTAACCAAATTTCCTATGGGAAAGAGCTGAAATTCTCAAAATTTTCTCCGCCGGCCCCTATCGGGACCGGCGCCGCCACCCCTCAAAAAAATGAATTCATTTTAGAAAATACAAACAAAAATGATCAATTTTCATAAGAGGAGAGCCTAAATTTTTCCAAAAAATTTTCCGGCGGCCCCTAACGGGGCCGCCGCCGCCCCTTCAGAAAATTAATTCCTTTTTAAAAAAAAAACGAACTTTTAGATAATGGAAAAGCAAGAAAATATGAACGCCGTAATAAATGTTATATTGAAATTTTTGCAGTCTAAAAAAATGCCATGTAAATGCCATGTTTTTTGGAAAATTTTGCCATGTAAATGCCATGTTTTTCGGGCAGTTTGCCATGTTTTTCGAGAAGTGAGTTGTGAGCCCTGCCCATCCCTTCATTCATTTTTTATTCAGTCTGGATCTTGGACATTTCGCTCCTTAATTGTAGAGNGGGCCGCCGCCGCCCCTTCAGAAAATTAATTCCTTTTTAAAAAAAAAACGAACTTTTAGATAATGGAAAAGCAAGAAAATATGAACGCCGTAATAAATGTTATATTGAAATTTTTGCAGTCTAAAAAAATGCCATGTAAATGCCATGTTTTTTGGAAAATTTTGCCATGTAAATGCCATGTTTTTCGGGCAGTTTGCCATGTTTTTCGAGAAGTGAGTTGTGAGCCCTGCCCATCCCTTCATTCATTTTTTATTCAGTCTGGATCTTGGACATTTCGCTCCTTAATTGTAGAGTGAATAAATTATTTATTTTCCTACCTTCCGTGTCTTTTATATTCGACCTTCGGGTTCGATCTTATATTTTACTATTTGGAACCTTGTTGTCCGTTCTGATCGGACTTACCCCTCAGTCATCCACCAAATCCCTAACCCCATCCTTTCCCTGAACCGGACCCCAAAAGACGCTTATAGTCTTACGTGGAGGAGCCGACCGGCCTATTTTTCACTGCAGTCAATTGTTCTCCCTGATTCCTAAATTCCCGTCCCAAAAATGATAAATAATATAAATTCCGGTTATTTTGCACAATATTCCCAAAAAGTTCCTGTTCATGCCCAAAAGCCTATACAGAATCAGCAAGTATATTCTCAGAATGTCCCAACATTTTCTCACTATCCAACTATGTTGCAAAATCACTATTCATCCATTCCATATGCACAGTTTCAGTCCACTCCCATCCGACAAAATCAATCGATCGATCCCCATTCGGTCGTGCCACACAATAGTCAACAAGTGAATTGGGTCAATCCGAATCAACACCCAAATACCCACAATCCTTATTACACAACTCTGCCATCCATAAACTATGTCAGTGTAGCCCCTCAAACTGGACACTGTATACGGTCACCAATTGTCTGCCCGATTTAACTTATACAAACAATCCGCAAACTTCCATTTCTTCACCCAAAATCCAGAACATACCCGACCAAAACATAAAATTTAATCAATTTTATGATCTCTCGGTTCAGCCAAAAACACCAAATTATGAAAATCCTCCATCCAATTACCGTCAAATCTCAATTTCTCAACCGGATCCTTATTCATTCCTATCTAAGGATCTTTCCCAGAAAAAAGCCAGTCCCGACATCCGACCAGATCCTCAGAAAAGTCCTAAATCAACTCCATCCTTTTCCCCGCAACTGCCAACATTAAAAATGAGCAGAATTGAAATCGTAACAAATCAATCAATTTCCACACAAAATGAAAATTTTAAAGAACCCTTAATTCAAAAACCCGCAGCAAATCCAAAAAGTTTATCGGAATTTGAAGATTTTGAGGAAACATTCACGAATTTATTTGCAATTGACAATGAAAATTTAAATATTACTACTGCAAATTCTGAAAATATGGACACATCCCCTGATATTACTAGTCCAACTTCTGAAAAGATAGACTTATCTTCTAAATCGGATTCCTCCCAAAAAGTAATAGAATTTGAAAAAAAGGACTCAGCAAATCCACGCAACGGATCTGAGATCAACAAAATTCCTTCCTTACTTTCTCTAAAGATACCTAATCCTTACAGACTCACCAAGTCTGCATGGATCACAAAAGACATGCCATCAGAGGAACTCGAATATCGGAATCTTCGAGGATTTCCCCTAATATGGCCACCCAAATCGTTATCGAGATCCCACCAGAACATGCCCAATAATCTTGAATTGAATATCCCCAAAAAGGGTCAAATTAGTAGTGATAAAGGTCAAAGAAAATCCAAACAAAAGCATAAATTTTGTACACCTAAACCCAAAAAGTCAGTCAACTCAGAAGTGCCGACGAGGACGTCAGCTCATATGGAGAGGGGCGAGGCACGATGCCAGCCTCACATTTCCATCAGTCCTTCCACCAGTTCCTGGGTGGCCAATCCTCATTTGGCCAACCCTTTTCCATCCAGCCAATTTGCTCACAATGCAAAACGGCCATATTTGCACCATCGACATTCACCCGCTTGTGGTGGATCCCCTCCCTTTTTTTCCAGTTGCAGATGCTCGTGCCATCACCAGTGTTGCTGCTGCTCACATTGGATCCGGCTGTGTGCTTTGCTTGGCCATTGGCTACCGGGACTGCAGGGCGCCGCTTTCGAGGGCGACTTCGGGACGAAGTCTTGTCGGAACCGGAGGGACGTGGGAAGATGGGGATTGGGTTGTGTGATTTGAATTTGGTGCGTGTATTTTGTTCACATTTGTCATTTTATCCCATTGCAATTCATTCCCATCCCTTCATTCATTTTTTATTCAGTCTGGATCTTGGACATTTCGCTCCTTAATTGTAGAGTGAATAAATTATTTATTTTCCTACCTTCCGTGTCTTTTATATTCGACCTTCGGGTTCGATCTTATATTTTACTATTTGGAACCTTGTTGTCCGTTCTGATCGGACTTACCCCTCAGTCATCCACCAAATCCCTAACCCCATCCTTTCCCTGAACCGGACCCCAAAAGACGCTTATAGTCTTACGCCTAGGGGCAGTTTTTGACGCTGAATCTGAATTTGACGTCCGTTTTGACGTCCGACGTCATCTGACGCAATTTTTTGACGTCTGAAATTTTTGACGTCAAATTTTTTTCAAAATTGAACTTTTATGCATTGAAATCAGTGAAATACAATAAAATAAATGTTCACATGTCTTTGTATGTGCCGTATTCCCGCGCCCACCAGAAATTTTGGAAAAAAAATTTTTGACGTCAAAAATTTCCGATGTCAGAAAAGTTGCGTCAGATGACGTCGGACGTCAAAAAAGACGTCAAATTCGGATTCAGCGTCAAAAACTGGCCCTAGGACGTCATTTTGAGGCATTTGGGACAAAAAATATATTTTTTGGAAAATTTGACCAAAAAATGGTACCCAAACTACACAAGTACCACCGAGCTGTCCTTGTAGTCGAGTTGTCCGTAGTCGGGCTGTCCGTAGTCGGTTTGTCACTACGCCATTATTAGGATAGGAGAGATATAATCAGCATAAAAATTCCATCGAATTAGAAAATTATTTTTGGCTCTATAGGATTTTATGAAGAGAAAGTTTGGCGCTAGTTTAAAAACGTTAACTTTTGAAAACCCATAAATTAAAAGGGGGGACCCTTTTCATTTGATAACCAAAAAAACTTTTTCTCTCTTTTTTTAACCTTTTTTAACTACTTTTAGAGCAAAATAGTTGCAAAAAACCAAAGAAAAATTTCCCATTTTTACCGAAAAGGGGGGATCCTTTTAGTGAGTTTTCAAAAGTTAACGTTTTTAAACTAGCGCCGAAAGTTCGGTAGTCTCTAGTCCCCCCTGGAAAAAATAAAATGAATTTTTCTCGCCAATTTTACTAATTTAAAAGTTATCCTGGGGTTTTCGCACATGCTGAGTTCAAATGATATCAGATTTATCATAAGATCTCATCTAATCTATGATTTTCACTTTTAACTTTTACATAAGGTCAAATTCGTTCCTATAAGCAAACTCAATGAAATTTTAAAAATTGTTAAAAATCATAGATTTGATGAAATCTTATGATAAAACTGACATCAAACTCGTCGGCGTGTGTAAAAACCCCCGGATCATTTTTAATTGCTAAATTTGTCGGGGAGAAATTCATTCATTTTTTCCAGGGGGTACAGGGTACACTAAAGAAGTACCGAAAGTTTTCCTTTATGAACTTTCCCTTTGCATCTTTTCTCTGTGTATTCTTTTTTCCGTTATATTTCTCTGTCACTTCAGTGAAAGACTCGCTTTGAAAGATCGAGGATTCAAAGCAATTCAATTGGCGCCCAATTTTTATCGCATGCACATATGCGTAAAATGGCAAAACATGCCTAAAAATGGCACAAAAAATACCCACAATATACATAAAATCAGCGCAAAAAAATCCATGGAAATAGGATTCTTTTTCCGCTTCTATGAATTTATGACGCGTATATTCGGCGGCAAACCCCCATTGAATTCCAAACTTTTTTTTTCTTTTTTTAGCTCCTCGATTTTATAATTCAAAGAGAGAGCAGGTCCTATAGAGGAACTTCACGATGATGCCAGGATAATTCTAATTTATCTGACTAAAAATCGGCTTTCACGTGATCGACTCGGGATGATTCAACGGTTTTGATTAATTTAAGCTTAGAATAATGTGTTTAGGTTTGACACGTATAAACTTGATCCGGTGGTGACTTCTGCACAATGTTCTTCGTCGTTGTTAAACCAATCAAACCAATGTTCCATCTCTGCACAATACCCAGCTTTAATCGAGCCATCAAAAATAAAAACACCAATTTGTTCTCAATTCTCATGGGCATTAGCGAGAATGGGACTTTATTTTCGCCGTCTTTACCAAAAAGAAGAGCATAGTCAAAACAGACCACCAGTGGCTAAAACCATTTCGGTTTAATTACCCAAACTTGAGGTCAACCTAAGATATATAAATAAATGATAATGGATCCGAATTCTGATGCGGCTTCCGTACTTCGAAAACGCCGACTTGCTTCCTCATCCGACCCCCTGTCCAACAACAACAAACTTCTCAGCGACATCTCCGGCAACATAAACAACCTTACTGATCTTCAACAACAACTTTCTTCCCATCTCAACGACTCACCGGCCCCGGTTCGTGCTCTACTATCGGCCTGCATCGGATTGCTCGCCTCCTGCGGCACCCAGCTCACTGCTCTCCAACAATCAATGGCCCATGACTATACCGAAGAGAAGGAACGACAACGTTCCGTGGTGGTGATCGGACTCCCGGAGCAACAGGACGAACTGGCCTCGGAGCGTGTCAGGAAGGACGAGTTGGCGGTAACTAGCATTCTCGACCAGCTAGGGGTTGAGAGTCGGCCCACTGCGATTTATCGCATGGGTCGGCGTCCGGATAACAGCCACAAGAGGTCCCCGGCTCCTGAAACTTTTCCTGCTAGAGTGTTTCAGCATGTGTGCTTGGGAGGCTGGAAGCGAGAACGGGACCGGCTACGTGCTCAACCTGGACTTGGTCACATGTTCATCCGTCCATCGCTGACAAATGCGCAAAGGGACCAGGAACGTGTGGAACGTGAACAGAAGCGACGACGAACAAGCGCATCCGGACCTTTACTGCAACCCAAAGTCTGCTGACGCCGAATTCGGGAAACTGATTATGCCGAGGTTTGGGGGTTCGTATATGCAATGTTCTCGATCAAACTTTGTATCCCAATCTGTTATTGACAGATCTCTCTTTGGGAATCAGTCTATAAAATCCTTTTACAAACAAACCCTAAATTATCCTGACTGATTCCTCAAATTCTGACCTTCAAAGTATCCAGAATCCATGTGGCTTAAACTTTTCCATTAATATTAAAAATCAATGGCCCCATGGATTCTCATCAAAATAATTCTATATCTTCTTCTGACTCTTTTCACTCTTTTTCATCTTCTGACTCATTCTATTCTGTTCCATCTGCTGTTTGCTCTCATTCTATGAAACTTAATAATTCTGGAATTCTTTGTTATTACGCAAATTCTCAATCTATAATTAAGAAACTTCCCATTCTAAAACATATCTGCTCTGAACTCTCTCCTAAAGTCATTTTACTCTCCGAAACCTGGGTAACTGAAATAAATATGTCACCTAGCGAATTATCACTCATGGGGCAATTCCAAGTATTTTTATGCAATCGTAATCCAAATTATAAAAAAGCTGGAGGTGGCGTAGCCATTTTAATTGATAAAGATTTACCATCCAAACTCATTCTCTCCTCTTCTCATGCCGGTATTGATGTTTTATGTGTTGATCTCCTCACCCGACCCACTCCAATTCGTTTATTCTGCATATATAGGCCTCCAAACTCAACAAAATCAGCCACAAACGACCTTATTAAAACGTTACAAAAAAATCACACTACTTCCATGGTCATTTGTGGTGATCTAAATTTGTCCGACGTCAACTGGTCCGATCTTACTGCCTCTTTTGCTCTCAGCTCAAATTTTATCGAATTCACGAATAATTTTAATCTCAACCAACTCGTCAAAGAGCCAACCCACAAATGTAAAAAAATACTGGATTTGTGCCTTACCAATAAACCCAGTCTAATTCCGCGCCTCTCAGTTGAGCAGGGCATCTCCGATCATCATTCGCTCCATTTCGAACTTAATGCACAAACACTCTCCCCTCGTGTTATAAAAATCTTATGATTTCTCTCTCAAATTCATGTATAGGCTAATCATGCCATTAATGTACATCACAAATGACTCCTTCAACTTTTGTTACAATGTCAACAACAAATTCAACTCATTTGTGAATGTTATTCATTGTTTAATTGATCAGTTTATTCCCAAAAGATTTTTCTCTTCCAAATCGAAAATCAATTACCCACCACATATCAAAAAAATACTTAAGCAAAAAACAGATTTATACCACTCCCTTAAAGTCTATCCAAACCTTATAAAAGCATATACCCAAATTTCCAAAACTGCAAAATTTTTAATTAAAAATCATCATAGGTTAAAAACACAAAATCTCCTTTCCGACCCTACTAAATTTCATAAATTTATTCAAAAAACTTTAAAACCTAGTGAAACAATTCCAGCTTTGTGCATAAACGATGTTTTCTTTTCTGATCCTATTAAAAAATGTGAACTTTTTGCCGACTCTTTTCAAAAGTCATTTCAAAATGTCCCTACACATACTCCTCCACCATTAATCAACTATACACAGAAAGAATTTCTGATATTATTAATTTTATTGTTCCTTCAGTTCAAACAATACTCCAACAATTACCCAATAAATTATCTTCATCTCCTGATCGCATAACATACCGTCTACTCAGACTCTGTCATCGTCCTCTCGCTCCAATTCTAACAAATATATATCGTCTATCAATGGACACGGGCTCGTTACCGGACATTTGGAAAATATCAATTATCAAACCTATTCATAAGAAAGGTAACAAGTCCGATGTCGATAATTATCGCCCTATATCCTTAACTTCCACCATCTGTCGAGTCATGGAACGCATTATTTATTCTCAAATCCTTGAATTTCTACTATCAAATAACCTATTAAGTCAATATCAATTTGGATTTCTCCCAAAACGCTCAACAGTAAGCCAATTGGTTTCCACTCTAAACACATGGTATTCTTCACTTCATGAGGGCTACTGTGCTGATTCAATCTATGTTGATTTCAGAAAAGCCTTCGATTCTGTCCCGATTCGTTTTATTGTTTTAAAACTTAAAGCCATTGGCATTTGAGGCAAATTATTAAGATGGTTAGAAAATTTTCTTTCTGATCGTCAGTTTTACGTAAAAATTCAAGATTATTCCTCCAGTTACCGCCGGATTAACTCAGGAGTCCCTCAGGGAAGTGTGTTGGGACCTCTGCTCTTTCTTATCTATATTAATGATCTTCCAACCTATCTTCCCCCCACTGTTTATATCAAAATGTATGCAGATGATGTTAAAATATTTACAGCCTTCCATCCTATCTATCCTACTTCTTGTATACAAACTGCAATTAATGCTATCCTTAAATGGAGCTCGGATTGGTCCATTCGTATCGCCACCTCAAAAACGTTTGCTCTTCACATTGGTAACAAAAATCCCAAACAGTCTTATTACATAAATAATGATTTGATTCTATCAGTTGATTCTCAGGGATCTTGGAGTCCAAATGGACCAATCCTTATCTTTTAATAATCACATCAACAACATTGTTAAAACTGCATATTTCCGCTCCTTCCAGCTTTTAAGAACTTTGCAAACATCAAATCCGTCAATGTGGTCCCTAGCTTTTAAATCGTATATACGTCCTATATTAGAATACGCCTCAGAAACATGGTCCCCTACCTCAAAATCCCAAATTCAGCGTATTGAAGGGGTCCAAAAATATTTCACTAGAATAGCATTATTTAAAATTAACAGGACTTATCTACCATATGAGTCTCGTCTAAAAGTTTTTGATCTTACCACCCTCTCTCTCCGCCGCACAGTTCTTGATCTTACTTTTCTCTATAAGATCTGCTTTGGCTTTATTCGAATTAATACTAAAAACATTCTTCAATTCTCTACTAGACCTAGTCGCCGTCATCCATTTCAACTGGTTGTACCACGCAAATCCTCAAAAAACCAAAATTTTCTTGTCAATCGTACTGTTAACCAATGGAATAGCTTACCATCGGAGGCCTTTCAAACTGACAAAAATCCAACTCAATTTTCCAATTGGTTATACAGTTATCTTCCTACTCTTCATTCTAATTCACCATATGTTTTTTTATTGACAGCCAGCATTGTGAATTTTCAATTTTCCATCCCCACATCCGACCGTATGATTTGTTTATTTTTATTGACACATCCACATATTTATTTATAATGTTATGTTCGTATCATCATTTTATGCCAATCCCGTCAGTGATACTATTATAATGTGCCCTGGGATTGTGAATAAACAATTGACAATTGACTTCTGCACAATGTTCTTCGTCGTTGTTAAACCAATCAAACCAATTTTCCATCTCTGCACAATACCCAGCTTTAATCGAGCCATCAAAAATAAAAACACCAATTTGTTCTCAATTTTCATGGGCATTAGCGAGAATGGGACTTTATTTTCGCCGTCTTTACCAAAAAGAAGAGCATAGTCAAAACAGACCACCAGTGGCTAAAACCATTTCGATTATGACAGGCATAAAATTAGCAACTGTAGTAGGCATATCAATCAAAGCCTTATTCCCCTAGCGTGACTTTTTTCGAAATTTGCCAAAAATGTCCGAAAATGATAAATCCACCAGTTGAAATGCCAAGCTGTCAAAAACCATTTAAAAAATTGTCAAAAAGAACCATATGGGAAAATGTTGCTTCGAGATATGAAACATTTATAGATTTAAATCACCTAATATTATATACATTAATAGGAAAAGCTTCGTCGTTCCATCCATCGTAGATATCGCGAAGAAATAACAATCAATCTCGTAGAATTGATCGAAGAAGTCAGTAATCAGCTCGCCGATGGACCTGAAAAAATCGAATTCAAACCTTCACTTTCGCAAATGCGATTATTGTTGAAAGAGATGGGCTTCAGGTTTTAAACTTAATTGCTGGTGAATAAAGTATGGAAGTATTATAGATATGAGAAGATTCGTGGTAGACCACATATTTACGAATCTAGATTTGGGCGAAGCTCGTCGTAAATATTTTAGGTAGAGAATTAAAAGTATTAAAACAAAAAATATATATAGGAAGATTCGTACCTATCGTGAAGCAGATTTTGAAATGTGTATATGAATGAAAAAGTCATATGAATGGATCGATCAATCTATCAAAGAAAATCCTTTCCGAGCCTATCAAGAGTTCCACACTACGGAACCAAAACCAAGCACAACACGCGGTGCGCGTGCAATTGTAATTGGAGCTATAAACCAGCGACAAATTATCATGGAAACTTGCAAATTATTCCGTGGAGGGAAGATAGAGGATGGGGACTATCACAGACAAATGGATTCAGCCATTTTTGAAAACTGGCTTCTCCAAAGCATTTCCCACTTTTTGGCATCTGCAGCTGGCCGAAAAGTAGTACTGATTATGGACAATGCTCCATATCATTCGCGAAAAAGTGAAACTGCCAACAAAGAGCTCAAGAAAAAGGACATGATTTCATTTGTGGAGAATTTTGGAGCACAAAATATTCCCTATGGCTTAAAAAAGGATTTTTTGCCTTTGTGGAAGAATTTGTAGAAATAATCCACAATATGGAGAAAAGAAAGCGGTTGAAGAAATCTGTAAGGAAGCTGGAATTGAGATAAAATAATTATTAAACAAATGTTAATACTACATACATCCATACAACTATATTTAAACAACGTAAATATTCCAATACATCTATTTGACAACAGTAAAACAGCATTAATAACTATTATAATTCACGCAACTACGGTACTTTCCTGTTAACGGGGGGCCAAACTTTTAACGGGGGTGGCACCAGCCAAATTTCATCAGTGCCCCCCTGTTAAAATTTTGCCACCCCCGTTAAAGTTTTGCCCCCCCCCCGTTAACAGGAAAATACCGCAACTACATTTTAAACAACACTCACCATACTTTCTTACCCTTTAATTGAACCAAATCCGAATTCTTGTATTTCTATTACATATTACATACAAATATCTAATATTTTCAGAGTTTCGGCCAATACTTCCCGTCCAATAAGCGGACAAGCAAAATAACATAATATAGTTGTACTGTTTAAAAATTAAAAATATTATTGTACACAACTTTGGAAACCTATAAATTATATTTAAGCTACTTCGCTTGCCCGCTTACCATTGTATTCTGAATCCAATCGAAATGGTTTGGAATGTCATGAAGCAAAAAATCAGGGCAATAGGAAAAACAAACACAAAGATCAACAATGTCATGAAAATGGGACAGGAGGTATACAGGAGGTATTTTTTTATTGGCCGAAATTCCAGGCTATTATTTTATTAGGAATTGCGTGCAACATGTGATAAAAACAGAAGAATGGTTTTGGTCCAATGAGGGGATGCAAGAAAGTATTGACCCCTTCATCATTCCGATTAATGATGATTCCGATGAATGGGACGAAGAAAGTGAAGACTGTAATTTCCGTGAAGACCCAAAGGACGAAGGGAAGAGCTTTATTACAAGGATTGGAAATTGCGGATGAAACAAGAATGTGAATGGGATGAAAAGCCCGGGGACAGCAATATGTGGAGTGAATATATGTGTGGGAAATGGAAGGGAACGGAAGTGGTCATTGATCGGTCCCGATAATGGATGGGAGTGGAACGGGACCAACACCTCCCCCCTAAATTTGGACACAATAGTAATTGGGGGTTAATCGGAGTCCGTGGACATTTACAAACACGTGAACTGAACGGGTTTGGATTGAATTTGATCTTCAACTTCTTCGTTGAATCGATCTGTTCAAAGAATTTTCCCGTATTTAAATCGCACTGGGGCCCGTCTGTCTCGTCGG
>LDKF01000662.1:3169-48435 GCA_001026735.1 Rotylenchulus reniformis | reverse complement strand
CCAAAATGGCAGAAAAATGGCCAAAATGGCAGAAAAATGGCCAAAACGGCAGAAAAATGGCCAAAATGGCAGAAAAATGGCCAAAACGGCAGAAAAATGGCCAAAACGGCAGAAAAATGGCAAAATGGCAGAAAAATGGCCAAAATGGCAGAAAAATGGCCAAAAATGGCAAAAAATAAAAACATGGCAAAAAATGGTCAATTTGAAAGATGCTGAAACTGCAAATTTATAAAAGGGTAAATCATGAAAACCAAAATGTCAAGAAAAAAAAACGTGGTGGAACTTTAAAAAATGTGAAACCGAAAAAGTTTTACCCAAAAAATTGAAAATATATGCCGCTCTAAAGGCTTATTATAGGTACTTATTTCACTAAAATTTTTAAACCCCCATCGAAGGGGGGCTTATATTCGTGAAACTATGCTAGTCCCCGAAATCGGGGTGAAATTCACTTTTCTGTACCAAAAGAGATTCCCCCGATTATAGGGGAATTTTACCGGGAAACTTACCCTGAAATCGGGGTAAAATTTGTGCTTGTACCAAAAGTCGTGTCCCTGGAAAACAGCGTTTTTCTGTTCCGACTTAATCTGTTCTGTTCCTGTTCTGTTCCTGTTCTGTTCTGTTCCACGCTCTGAGAACAGAACAGGAACAGAACAGATTGCAAATCTGTGGAACAGGAACTGGAACAGGAACAGAACAGGAACAGAACAGATTAAGCAGGAACAGACCAATCTGTTCCTAATCTGTTCCAATCACCGATTTTTAAATCCGTAGTCAAGGAATTTTAATCTAAAATTTTAATCTAAATTTTCACCGACTTTTTAAATTTTTAAAAATTTCTTTAAAATTTTCCCAATTAAAAAACTTCATTTTTTTAATTTTTGATAATTGAAATTTTTCTAAAAATAAAAATTTAAAATTTCATTTTTAAAATTGAGCTTAATGCTTTAGGCAAAGGACAGAGAATTTCGAAATATTTCAGCAAATTTGGAGGTAAATATTCCATTGGAACAGATTAGGAACAGATTTGTCTGTTCCTGCTTAATCTGTTCCTGTTCTGTTCCTGTTCTGTTCCAAATTTTGAGAACAGAACAGGAACAGAACAGACGAAAAAATTTTGGAACAGGAACAGAACAGATTTTCTGTTCCGACTTTCAAGAACAGAACAGGAACAGAACAGATTGAAAAATCCTGGAACAGAAAAACGCTGCTGGAAAATTACCCTGATTTCGGGGTAAGATTCTCTCGGGAAAACCACCCCGCTAATAGTAGGGTGACTGCGCAATAAAAAATTGATTAAAATCGGGAAAAATTTTAAATGCTCTAAAAATTAATCATTTCATAGAATAATATGTTTTCCTTCATTTCATAATAAATTTATCTAAAAAGAGTGATGAAATAAATTATTTAGATTTTTTTGCAAAAAGCAGTTATTTCGGGGGAATTTCACCCCGAAATCAGGGGAATTTTCCCTCTTTGGGANCGAGGTGCGAAGTGAGGGGTGGTCAGACCCTAGTTTTTCAGCGAAGTGCCAAATTTTTCATAAAAACATGCTGTGGCGGAGAAATTTTTTTTTGCTATTTTAATTTTCAGAAAAAAAGACTCGTTTTTTCAACTTTAAGGCAATTCTATGAAATTTTTCCAGCGTTTGGGGAACGCCGGAGGACCCTATAGGGGCCGCCGGAGAAAATTTTGAAAAATTAGCATGATTCTTAAAAGAAATTTCGTCACTTTTTTTGGCACTTATTTTTAAGAATTTCATTGTTTTTGAGGGCGCCGGCGGCCCTGATAAGGGCCGCCGGAATTTTTTTTAAGAATTTTAGGCCCTTTTCTTAAGAAATTTGATCAGTTTTTGTTTAGTTTTTTAAAATCCAATTTACTGGGGAGTGCCGGCGGCCCCGATAGGGGCCACCGGAGAAATTTTGAAAATTGGACCCTTTTTCCTAAGAAAAATTTCCGTCTTGCCCCCCTCCCTCCACCTCGCCCAGTCGCCCACCCCCGAGCGAGGTGCGAGGTGGCCTAAGGGAAAAATTCTCGATTGCGGCGTGGTGAGGGGGGGGGGGGTCGGACACCCCCCTTGCCGAGGTATGAATTCCAGCATTTAGTCACCCAATTTTGGCCTCCAAAAACCTATCTTAGGCACAAGAAAGATCATCGAGGCGAAAAATTATACGAAAATTTTTATGGTCTTAAATCTGAACCCAATTTGCTTCTTTCCAGGATACATTTGGCCAAGCACAGGGATCGTTGCGAAGTGGATGCTAAGGCTAGAAAAATCCAAGAAAAATTTTCAAATTTTAGCAAAAAATTTTCAGTCCGCCATGGAGTTGAGCCTGGCCAAGTTCATGGCCTACACGGGACAGCCCGCCTCGCTGGTGGACAACCCCGCATTCATGGACTTCCTCAGGCACTACGAGCTCCATTGGTACAAGAAATCGGAAATCAAGTCCACGGTGGTGTAGTGGGTTAAGACGTTGAATTCACCTTACGAGGGACGCAGGTTCAATTCCTGTAGTATTTATAATTTAATGTTGCTTAAATGCTTTTGTAAATGATGGTATGTCCTATTTTGGAGTATTTTTTTCTGAATTTCCGGGAATTTTTTTGCGATTATTTTTCGTCACCTAATGGTCTAAGATTTTGGATTTGCTCACAGTCTCACAGACGATTGTGGGTTCGAACCCTTTAGCTTTAGACGCTTAATTAATTTTTACCGAATTTTCCGTAAAAACTTGCATATTTTATGGCGAATTAAAAATACAAAAAATCAATTAAATTCTTTTGGACAGCTTATCAGGCTAAGAGTCTGTGGCCTAGTGGTTTAAGACATTAGATTCACACTCAGACGGCTATGGTTTCGAATCCTTTCGGTGAGTAATCAATTTTCCTAAATTTAGCTTTATTATTTAAAAAATCTACTCAAAAAATTACAGCATAGCTTATTGGGCTAAGACGCTGATTTCACCCCTAAAAAGGACTATAGTTTCGAATCCCCGCCGGTGAATATGATTAAAAATAAAATAGATTTCACCATTTTTAGCGAAATTTTCATAAAAATGAGAAAATAATTTTTTGTCTATTTAAAAAATTTTTTTTATCATTTTTTTGCAGCCACCAACGGCGCGAATTGGCCGAGTCGGTAGACCCCCGGGACGTGCTGCCGTCGATGGCCAAACTTGCTGAATGCCAATGCCGGATGGCCAACCAGGGCTTCCTGCAGGACCTGTCCAGATCCCTGTCCTCCTACCACCATAATGCCTCCTGAAAATGGCCAAAAAAGCGGAAAATGCCAATTTTTTTTTTGGTATTTTCGAAAAATTTGAACCTTTACATAATAAAATTTTTTTTTGAAAAAATAGCCCAAAAAGCAAGTAAAAGGAGCAAAATTAATCCATAATAATTTGGATTATTATTATTATTATTGTTTGAAAAGAATAGTCTCTGTTTAATAAAATGGAAGGACCAAAATAATTTTTTTTATTATTTATTCTATATAAAAACCAGATTTTTCGGCCATTTATGTAGATTTCATTATATGTAAATTTTTTGCCTCCTTTTATGTATATCTTATTCGACGAAAAATAGGAAATAATAATAATATTTTTTTTTGTAAAAAATGTTTCAATAAATAATTAATCAACAGCCCGCAATAAATTTTAAAATAAATAATTTATTTGAATAAGAACCAAAATTGAGATCAAAAATCCAAAAAAAACGGAAACCCATCTCTTTCATCGAAAAAATTATTCATTTAATTTTTTCCGATTTTTCTCTGCAATTGTCCTCCCTCTTCAACCTTAATGAAGGCATCGGGAAATTCAAAAAAAAATTATTATTATTTTTTAAATTGAACGACAAATTCATTGTCGAACCCACACACTTTTATATAGAGTGATTTTTTAATTTTATTCGAACTGATTTGTTTGTTCAGCTATTTATAATTTGGTTCACATCTTTTTCCTAGAAGGACAAGGGCAGTTGACAAAAGCAGATTCTTCATATCAAATAGCTTTCTGAAGCTCTATCTATCACTGATGAGTTATGCATACCTCCGGAGAGATCGTAACTACATAGATCACTAATCCGTATATAGGACATAAATCCCGACCGAACCGACCCTTCGGAGCAGCTTCATCAGGGTTTGGCTGTCGGCTTGGCCAACTTCTGCTGCTTCTCCTACAGCTTCTTGCCGAGTTTGTTGCCCTCCCTTCGTCGTCCCTCTCTCTTCTTGCCAATTGGGCACTTTTCCGGAAATAAGCTCTGCACGCTCTACTAAATTTGTTGAATGAGAGCAGCAAAACATGAAAAATGTCGAAAACAATGTTTATCACTTCTGAAGTTGAAAAATTTCTCAAAAATCCTCCAAAAATCCTCATTCCATTTTATATTTATAAAAATTAAGCTTCTTCTCTCTGGTTTACCCCTCTCTGGAAAAATAAAATGATTTTTTTAATCAATTTTAAAAAATGAAAAGCATTTCTAGCTTGATTTGAACCCAAAATCATCAACTTTTTCGTCGATATTTTCGATATTTTTCGATATTTTGGACTTTATATCGATATTTCGATATTGCATCGATATTTTCGAGTTATGTCGATATTTTCCAATTTTGGAAAATTCTTAAGCAAAAATGCAATAAAACCCAAAAAATTTTTAATTAAAAATTTTTTGAAAATTTTTCAAAAAATTTTCTCAAAAAATTCAATTTTTTGAATTTTTGTTCAAATTTTTATCTCAAAAAATTTTTTTTTAAAAATATTTTTTTATAACCAATTCGAAAATTTTATGTCGATATTTTTACATGCCCTACTAATGGCCCAAATTAAAAAAATATATATATAATTTCCCGAAAAATCACTTACAATTCACTAAAACCAAATTTTTGATGAGACACGTGGCCCCTGTTCCATTCATTCATTGTTTCGCCAATTTGGCCAAAAATTGGAGAAAATTTTTCTATGAATTTTGGGCCCATAAATTTGCGGTTTTGCCCCCCGATCAACCGGTCCTTTTCATTTTGTCTCCGATAATAAAATGGGCCAAAATTGGTCCCAAATCACAGCAGTCTTTGAACTAGAAAATTTTCGATTTTTCAAAATCGAAAAAATGCTGAAAATTTTTTTTAGAGTCTTTATGGATTTTTGGACTAAAAATTAAATGGAAAATTTTGATATACATTTTTATCATCCTTTTCATTGATTAAACTCATAAAATTCGACCCAAAACTGGGAGGAATAAAAAAAATTAGATCGTAAAATTTGGTCTCTGTTTAATGTTGTTTTTAATATAAATATTTCCATTATCATACCTTGATTATTTTTTTCTCCCCGATCCTTTTGAAAAACGAATTCCATGGAATTAGGGAAAAAAATTTAGGCCATTATTTTTAATTTAAAAATTGTTAAAGCCCGAAAGAACCATAATTAGGAAAAATTGATAAAAAAAATTGGAAAGTGTTCCGGAAAAATTTGTTAAAATTGTAATTTTTGGCCCAATTTTCCATGTAATTTTCGACCTCCATGAGTGAGTTCCCCCTGAATTTTTTATTTATCAAAAAACTTTATATTATATATTTTTTCTCTATTTATCAAAAATCTTTTTTATTTTTTTTAACGTTAAAAACAAAAATTTTAATAAAAATTAGATTAAAAAGTTTTAAAATTTTTAAAGAATTTTCACTTATTAAAAATTGGTTTTTGGGACCAATATATAAAAAAAATTTTTATCAATCAACTCGCAAAATTATTAATAATTTTTCCCACCATTTTATGCACTTTGATTGGCTCCAAAATTTGGCCATAAATATTTGTTTGATCGTCTCTTCACCTTTGCCCCTCGTGATGATGAGTACCAGCACTTCCGATTTTTTGTTTACATAAAAATTGAAAATAATTATCTAATTGATTGGCTTGGGGAAAAGCGAAATTTGTTCTTGCGAAAATTTTTGCGGATGGCTTAATGGGTAGTACTCCTGATGCCATTTTTTTCTGAGTGCAAGTTCAATTCCCCAGAGGAGTCATTATTATTTTTTGTTACTCAAAAACCAACATTTAACATATAAATGACTGAATTTTAGCAAAATGCCATTATATCCTTAAAAAACTGAAAATTATTGTACTTTTATATCCGCTAGGCGGGTTGGAATTTTCAAAAAAAAATTTTTTTTTGCATAAATGATTTGGGCGATTATTTCCTGTTTTTCCATAGGATATAAAATTGATCATATTTGTTATTATCATAGGACTCCCTCCTGATATACTTTGAATATACATTCTATATTTGTTATATATTTAAGAAATGTTTTAAAAAAATTAAAAATTGTGCCAAAAAGTCCTAATAAATATGAAAAATTACACGAAAAATTTTTCAAAAATTTCTAAAGGAAATTTAAGGCTGTAAAATTTTCTCAATTATTCAAATTTATCCAGCAAAAACTAATTTGTCAAAATGTCCAAGAACTATCCAATACTAATTTATAAACCAAAAATCATACCCCATTTTTTGAGGGGTGGTGACAGAACATCCCCAAAGACAAAACATCCCCAAGAAAATTTCTAGGGTTTTTCTAGGGGGTGAAAAATTTTTTCTTTTAAATCTTATAAAAGAGAATGAAAACTATAGGAAAACACCGAAAAATATTCCCCAGACCCCCCAAAATGGGAAGAAATTCCTTGGGGATGTTTTGTCTTTGGGGATGTTCTGTCCGGACCCCATTTTTTGAAACTCGTAAAAAATTTCCAGGCAGCAGAAATGCCATTGCTGACCCTCCTCCTGTTGGCCATATTTTGGCCCTCATTGGCATCTGGCCTAACCGTGCGCGAGGTGCAGCGCAGCAGGACGGAGCTTGACACGCTGAAGTTTGTGCACGTGGTGTGGCGTAAGTTGCCAAAATATTCCAAAAATTCAAAATCTGTGCCAAAATATTATTCCAATTCCATTAAAATTATTTACCCAATTTTTACTTGTCCAATTCGATAAAAAATTAATTCCCAAAAAGAATTCCTCAAAATTTTAAGAAAGACCCATTAAAATTTTAGAGGCCCAAAAATTTTTGATCTTTAATAATTTGCTTTAAGGTCATGGCGACCGAACGCCTTCCAAAATGATGCCTTCCGACACTGTAAACACTCTGGAGAAGTGGAAGGCCAAATTCGGGGGTCTGGGTACGGTAAAATATATTTTTTTAAATTTTTTCTGAATTTTTACTTTAATGTTCGTATTATTTTTTTCAATTTGTTTATTTTTCGATATTTTATTTATGCATTTTTTACAATTTTTTTTTTTGCAATTTCTTATTTATTTTTCGCCTTATTATTATTTTTTTCCTAGTATTTTCTGCCATTTAATTTTTGCATTTCTGCAATCACAGAAAACTGACAAGGTGAATTTCCTTTATTGAATTATTCTAAATACATATGCATATTTTTGATGTTTAAATGCATTTTTCTGCATTTCTCAAACGCGCCGTTTTTTCTACATTCTTACTCCACTCATTTTTAAATTACCATTTTTTGCATTTTTATGCCAGTTTCTGCCGTTTTGTATTTATGATACATTTTCGACATTTTTCTGAATTTTTTTTTTATCATTTTCTGCATATATTCCCGGCATTTTTCTGCATTTTTCTGCCGATTTTCTGCCATTTTTCCACAGGCCAACTCACCGCCGACGGCGCTCGCCAACATTGGCACTTTGGCCGCATGCTGCGGCATCGTTACGGAGGACAGCCCCAATATGGCCACGGTCATCCGCCATTTTTGGCCGACCACTTCAGCCCCGACGAGTTTGTGTACCGGACCAGCGACTTCAACCGCACCAAAATGAGCGCAATCGCCAATTTGCAGGGTTAATTTTTGAAAAAAACAAAGTTTAAATAAATTTAGTGCCCTTTTTAGACCATTTTCAGCTTTTTTTTTGTTATTTAAAATGCATTTTTGAGCTATTTAAAAACAAAAATAAATGCAATTTGTGTTTTTTTTGTGGGAAATTCTTTTTTGAAAATTTTACTATTATTTTAAAATTTTTGCCGCCTAAAAATTGCTGCAAAAATCCATATGAAATTCCATGGGTTTGTTTTTTCAGCGGTTAACAACCGAAAAACCGATTTTTGAAAACCTCTTATAAATCCAAGATATTCCGGGAAAATTTTTTTTCCGGCCAAAAAGGGGACCAGCTTTTTGTATTAGCCCAACAGTTTTCTGGAAAATTTTGCAAAAAATAGCGAATTTTTTTTTTCAAAAATTTTCAGCAAAAAAAATAATTAATTATTATTTTGGGAATGTTCCCGCGAATGTACAAAAGTGCCGATCCGACCATGCCATTGGAGGACAACCGGCCCAAGGGGTTGGAGTTCAACTTTCTGCCCCAGGGCCATGACCCCATAGTGTTCGATGAGGTGGAGTGCAAGGCAGCCAGCAGGTGGGGGAAATGCAGAAAAATGCAGAAAATTGCAGGAAAATGCAGAAAAATACCGAAAATTGCAGGAAAATTGGCAGAAAAATAACTGCTGGAAGATAGAAAACTCGTAAAAAATTGCATAAATTTTTTTAATGCAAAAAAATAATAGTCAAAAAAGGCCAAAAAATTGGAAACAGGAATTTCGGGTGGAATAGGAAGATACCTATGTAAAATTGAAAAATTCAACCTAGAATCCAATAATTGGGCCTCGGATTTTTAGATTATTGTTTTTCTCTGAAATCATTTAAAAAATTATTAAAATTTATTCACTTTAAAAAATTAAAAAAAAATCTGCGCAGGGCCGAGGACGAGCTGTTCAATAGCACCGACTTCAAGCAGGTCATAGGAGACGAAAGTTGAAAATATTATTTCAAAAATAAAGTGATTTTGCAAAGGTTTTCCACTTTTTATTGTAATTTTGTTTCAAAATTTGGATTGGAAAATATAAAAAATAGCAAAAAAATATATTTTTTAATAAAAAACGCAGAAAAAGTGCCACAAATATAGTGTTTTCGGGAAAAATTTCGACAAAAATAAAAAAATTAAATCAATATGAAAAATTTAAAAATGCAATAAAAGGCAGGTAATTTATGAAAAATAGAAAAAAAATTTAGGAGGAGAAAAACAACGAGCCGATTTTGCGATTGTTGGGCGAGAAGGCCGGATACGGCCAAGTTCCGCACCCGCTGAGACGCATCTACTACATCCACGACCCGCTGACCTCCATCCGGGCCCACGAGAAGGACGGATTTGTGATGCCGGAATGGGTAAAATGTTGCAGAAATATGCAGAATTGTATGCAGTTTTTTTTGCAGAAAAATTCATATTGTTTTCCGAGAATTTGGGTACTTACCTATGTAGTTGGTGTCTACTTTTGACCCCCCAAAAATTTCGAAAATTTTTTTTCATTTTTTATCGTAAAATCATCTAAAAATGACTTCCTTAGGGTAATTTTTGATGCTGAATCCGATTCTGACCTCCATTTTGACGTCAGCGTCAAAAAGTGACGTCAGATGACGCATTACGTCAAAATGGAGGTCAGAATCGGATTCAGCGTCAAAAATTACCCTAAGGAAGTCGTGTTTAGATGATTTTTTAATGAAGTCGTTTTAGATGACAAATTTTTTGGGGTCAAAAGTAGACACCAACTACATAAGTACCAGAATTTGCCCAAATATTTTAAAAATTATATAGCTTGAGCAACAGGAAAATTCGCCAAAAAAATTTGCGCATAGATATTACCAGGGCCCGGATTTTTATGCGCAAAAATTTTCAAAATATGCGCATAAAATATGCACGTAAAAATGCCAAAATATGCGCAAAATATGCTCAAAATTTCCAAAATATGCGCAAAATATGCACAAAATTTCCAAAATATGCGCAAAATATGCACAAATTTTTTGCAAAATATGACCTAAAAGTTCAAAAATTTTGTCTAAAAAGCAATTCTTTACTATTTAAAGTGTTTTTTTGCATATTTAATACATTTTCAAGACAAAAAAATAAATTTTCCAAAAATTCAATTTTCTCGATCCCACCCCTCCCTCCAGACAAAAAAAAATATGAGAAAAATGCCATTTTTCCAATTTTGCTTATCGAACTGGAACTTTTTATTAATTTTCTTAAAATAAAATTTTCGCCATTTTAAGGCTATTATTTTTCAAAAATTGGTCCAATATTTGAAAAATATGCTCAAAAATGCCAAAATATGCAGAAAATTTCTCCAAAAATGACCAAAATATGCGGAATATGCCCAAAATATGCGAAATATGCAAAATATGCACAAAAAGTCGAAAATATGCAAAAATATGCAGTTAGAAATCCATGCTAGAGCGTTCAAAACATGCTAAAAACATGTTTTACGTGATTTTCAGGCTGCTCTGAGCCAGCAAAAAAAATATGCATTTGCATATAAATCCGGGCCCTGGATATTACAAAACATTTTTGGCAGCAGATTGAAATGTCATTTTATTTGAGAGTTAGGTTGATAAAAAAACCAAAAATATTGATAAAAAATGACGACCTTTGGCGATAAAAATGGATAAAAATGAACAAAAAAAATCGATAAAAAATAGCGAAATTTCTTATTAAAATAGATGAAAATTGAGGAGAATAAAAATGATAAATTATTAAAAAAAATGAAAAATCGGTCAAATTCCAAATAAAAAATAGATGGAAAGGGGAAGGGGAATAATAAATAAGTTGGATATTATTTTTCTAATACCCATATTCTTTTTAAAAATTGGAACCTTTTGGAATTTAATTCTATGAAAATTGCGGAAAAATTAAAAATAATAAAAAAAATTCCAGGTCAATGAATCGTTGCGCCAAGAGATTTTCCGTCTGTACAACCTGAAAAACTCGTTCAACTACAAAGTGGATGTGATCAAACGGTTATGGGCTGGTATTTTTTATTTTTTTACAAAATTTAATTTTTTTTGCATTTAAAAATCCTAACAAATTACTTAATATTTTACGATTTTTCTAAAGAATTATTTTTTTCCTGAATCCAAAGTTTTTTAAAAATGGAAATTTATTTAGACTTTCATTCATCATTTTTATACATATACTTTCGTAAAATTAAGTTTTTATTTTTGGTAAAATTTATTAATTTTTTCCCCAAAAATTTGCCCGTTTAAGGGGTTGGAAAAATGGAAAATTTGCAAATTGCTCAAATTTTTGAGTTATTTGATCGTTTTTAAAACAAATTTCTTTATAGAAATTTAAAATGAAATTAGATGAAAATTTGCCCAATTTTCAACAATTAAATGAATTTTAAAAATTTGATAAATTTTTTAGGCCCCCTGTTCACGGAGATTCTGAACCGGATGGACACGATGGTTAGGGATGGCTACAAGGGCAAGGAGAAGTTCCACGCGTATTCCGGCCACGACGGCACAATTGCGGGCAATTTTTTTTTGATTTAAAAGGGTACCGTAATTACTGTATTAGAGCCCCCGGGTGTCTTATTTTTCAACCCCTCTTCAGAGGGGGGTCTATTACAGGGGGGGCGGCTAAATGCAGGGGGACTTAATACAGGAAATACGGTAAATAGAGTGAAAAATAGCCAAAATTTTTCAAAAAATGGAATTTACCAATATGAGAAAAATTAAAAAAAAACATGGCTTATAAGATCTCATTTTAAAGATGTAAAAGATTATTTTTTTGGCAAATTTTGGAAAGAATTTTTCACAGAAAATTTTGAAATTCCAATAAATTTTACTTCTCACAGGCCTGCTGTCCATTTTCGGCATTTTCCCTGAGGTGTTCCCCACATATGCCAATGCCGTCATATTGGAACTGCATCAAACGGTAAGAAAGGAGGACCTAATAAGAGAAAATGATTTTTTTTTGAAAATTTACTTAAAAATAAGAAAATTTCATGAGGTCCCCCCCCCCTAAAGAGAGCCTGCTTCCTCGACAATGGCCTTACAAAAATAGGGTAAAAAGAAAAAAACCCGCCAAATGGGCCAATCTGGCCAAAAACTTTTTTTTTAAAGCTTGCTAGGCCGAAATTATAAAAAGCCATTGTGCAGAATTTTATGCTCAATCTTATTGTATTTTTAATTTTACGCGAGTCGGCCCAAAGTGAAATTTTCCTAAAATAGGTATCATCAAAAAAGGGGATTTTCACGAAATTTTTGAACATTTTGGCCAAATTAAAAAAAAATAAAACCATCAGAAGATAGAGCATAAAATTCTGCACAATGGCTATTTATAATTTCGGCCTAGCAAGCTTTAAAAAAGTTTTTGGCCAAATTGGCTCATTTGGCGGTTTTTTAACGCCCTAACACCCAAAAAAACACCAAGGGTCCTCGAAAAAAAGGGATACCAAGGGATACCAAGGGTCAATTTTTTAGGGTCAATTTTTTAAACAGATACACAAAAATTAACGCTTTTAAGAAGCGTTCAAACCCTTAGAATTTCTTCATTTTTCAAAAAAAAAATTTTTTTTGCGATTTTTTAAGGGTGACGATGAGCCCTACATCCGACTGTTCCACAAAAACTACACGGACTCCTCTGCCGATGAATTGCGCCTGTACGAATACGAGGAACTGCCTGAGTGCGGGACACCGTGCACGCTTCGCAAGTTGCGCGAGACTTGCCATGCCTTCCTGATCGACCTTGATCGCTGGGAGAGGGAGTGCCGAGCGGAGAAAGAGTGAGGGAAATTGGGAGGGTGGTAGAGAAAGAGAGTGATCAGGAAGGGGAAGAGAGAGAGAGAGAGAGGGGAGAGAGAGAGAAAGAGTGATTAGAGAGTGAAGAAAGAATCATGGAAATTGGGGGAGTGGAGTGAAAGAGAGTGAAGAGGGAGGAGGTAAAATAAAAATTGGGCGCCGGGAGAAACGCTTTGAACCATCAATTTTATGAAGCGAAATCCTTATTATAAACTGCTAAGGAAAAGTAAAATGAATAGAGAAAAAGAAATCAGACAACAAATTGATTTAATGCAACATGCTTTCGCTTCATAAAATTGAGGAGCTAAACAGGGCTCCCAGATGTTCTGATTTACCAGATTTGTTCTGATTTGGAGGGTCCAAATCTGGTAAAATTAAAATGTTCTGATTTACCAGATTTGTTCTGATTTTCGACCACCGTTCTTATTTTGTTCTGATTTTTGGATTTTGGAAAATTTTGTTTAAAAAATGACCAATTTTCTAAAGAAAATCAGGTCTAAATTTTCAAAATTTTCTCCGGCGGCCCCTATCGGGACCGCCGGCTCCCTATACAATGAATTTTCTCCAAAAAATGTCTTAAAAAGTGACCAATTTTCTAAAGAAAATCAGGTTTAAATTCTCAAAATTTTCTCCGGCGGCCCCTATCGGGACCGCCGCCACCCCTCAATATAGTAAAAAAATTTCAGCCAAAAAATGCAAGTGTGTAAAGAGTTTGTTCATTATATTCGGCCCAAAGGACAGACACCCGAAATTAACTCAAAGTTGAAACGGTGAAAAGCCATGCCCAAGTGAAGGTCAATTATTATCTTGAAAGTTCCCAATTTTATGATTTGATCATTTCAACTCCCAAATTGCTCAAACAGATTATGGAGAATGAAAAATAAGATGTTTGATATATTTTTGAATGAATAAAACAATTTTTACTTTGATTTGGAAGCACTTCACGAAATGTTCTGATTTTTGACCATGAAATCTGATTTTTTGACTGTTATGTTCTGATTTTGAAAATTTCCATCTGGGAGCCCTGAGCTAAATTAAAAGTTGGAATTCTCTGGCTTTTCTACGCTGATTATAAGATGGGCAGTGAAACATAGAAGAGAAAAATCAGAGAGAGAGAGAGAGAGGGGGGGGGAGATGAGAGAGAGTAGGAGTGAAACCTAGAAGAAAAAAAAAGAGGATAGAGAGAAAAAGAGAGAGCGAGAGATAGATGAATAGAAGAGAGGAAGAGAAAATAAAAAAGAGAAGAGCATCATGATCTGGATCTGGAAAGAGAGAGAGAGAGAGAGAGAGAGAGAGAGAGAGAGAGAGAGAGAGAGAAAGAGAGTGCAGGGAAGGTAGAAAAATGGGAAAAGCATTTTGGCTTATTGGATTTTTGCCGGAATTTGGAATGAACACAAAGGTCCGGGTTCGATTCCAATGCGTGAAAATCATTTTTCTTCCATTTATTCGACATAAGGCTGTTTCATAGGCCTGGTTTTCATCCGAATTTCCGATTTTAAACCCATAAAAATATTTTAAAGTCCCGAATGGACCGGCTGCGGGTCCCTTTCGGCCACCCCCAAGGCGATGGGCTGCCCAGATGATTGCTATCTGAGGGCGGAGACCTGCTTCTTCCGCCTCGGCCGTCGCTACCTGTGTTGCAGCACCTGAAAAATCAATTTTTATCAATCGATTGACAAATTGATTTCTTTTACAAAGTGATCCTGGTTCCTTATTAGTCAAATTCATGTTGTTTTATTGCAGGGCTCCCAGATGTTCTAATTTGTCAGAAATGTTCTGATTTTGAGGGGCCGAATCTGACAAAATTAAAATGTTCTGATTTGTCAGATTTGTTCTGATTTTCGACTTCTGTCCTTATTTTGTCCTGATTTTTGGGATTTTGGAAAAATTTTATTTAAAAATGACCAATTTTTCTTAAGAAAAAGGGCTAATTTTTTCAAAATTTTCTCCGGCGGTCCCTATCGGGACCGCCGACACTAATCAATAAATTTTTACAAAAATATTTTAAAAAATGATCAATTTTCCAAAGGAAGCCTGAAATTGCAAAAATTTTTCTCTGGCGGCCCCTTTCTGCCGCCGTCTCCACAATAAATATTATGAATTTTTTCCATAAAACGCAAAAAATTGATCAGATTTCATAAGAAAATGGTCTAAAAACGCGAATTTTCTTCGGCGGCCCTAACGGGCCGCCGAATTTCTTCTCCCAAATTGTTGGAATTGAATATGGGTAGTGAAAAAGGCGATATTTGAAATAATTTTATACAAATCAATTGATTTACGATCGATTTTAAAGCTTTTTACAAAATGTTCTGATTTTTGACCATGAAATCTGATTTTTTGGCTGCGATGTTCTGATTTTGAAAATTTCCATCTGGGAGCCCTGTTTTATTGTGATTATTGATATTATTTATGACTACCTATTATCGATTGATTGATTTTTATTTTTACCCGGTAATGGCCATAAAATATGGATTAAAAAGCCGAAATATGGACGAAAATATGGACTAAAATTGACCAAATTTCATACAAAATATGCTCAAAATTTATTTTAAAATTGCAAAAAATAATTATTTCTACAAGCAAAACAGTAACTTTAATGAATAAACATTCATTTTGTTGATTTTCACTTCTCAAATTTGAAAATTGTCATGAAAATGCTGTAAATCGAAAAGTTAGACACGAAATGACTAAAATTCCATAAAATAGCACGAAATGGCGAAAAATTACAAAATAAACATGAACGGCCTAAAATTTGCAAAAATTGTATAAAATGTCAAAAATTTTAAAATTTTCAAAAATATGCTCAAATGCCAAAATAGCTATAGAAAAAATGCATTTTTCCCAAAAATCGCAAAATATGTACAAAATATGTATGAAAATGGCAAAATATGGAGAAAAATATGGAATATGTAAATATGGACCAAATTCGAAAAATATGGAAAAATATGGAAATTAAAAGTCACTCTAGAAGCTTCTAATCAAGTGGAAAATGCGTTTTTCGTGGTTATTTAGCCGTTCTGATGTCAGGAAAAAAATATGTATTTCCATAACTATCCACACCCTAGTATTTATTTATCTTTGTCGATTTTTTTAAATCGCAAATTATTTCCCATTACATGGATAAATGTTGTTGTGTGAAAATATGTCTTTGTAGAGGGAATGAAGGTTACCGTATTTCCTGTATCATGACCCCCGGGGGTCTTATTTTTTAACCCCTCTTCAGAGCGGGGTCTGATTATCAGTGCTGTAAAATACATAGATCCTATCTTCTAATAATTGTCTCATCCTTTTAAAATCATCAAATCTTTTTTTTTTTGCATATTTGGTTATTACTAGGGCTTGAAATTTAAGGCAAATGCCTTTTTTTCTGCTGACTCATATTGGCCTAAAAACCACGTAAAACGCATTTTTAGCTTTATTAGAACCGTCTAACATCGATTTTTATTTGCCTTTTTTTGCCTTTTTGACCCTTTTTGGGATTTTTATGCCTTTTTTGCCTTTTTGCGCCATTTTTCGAGCCTTTTTTGACTTTTTGAAGCAAATTTTTAAAATTTTTAGTGCTTTTTTAGAAAAAGTTATCTCAAAATGATATAAAAAAAGTTTTTTGAACCAAAAAGAATTCACCTTAAGCAAAAAAATGACCAATATTCTTAGGAGAAAAAGACAAAAATTACAAAATTTTTCTCCGGTAGCCGCTTCCTATTAGGGATAAAATGGTCTTTTCAACTTTTCAAAATCATGCAATTATTTGTGTGAAATTGCTTCTAAAAAACGAAAAAATANTTATGCCTTTTTTGCCTTTTTGCGCCATTTTTCGAGCCTTTTTTGACTTTTTGAAGCAAATTTTTAAAATTTTTAGTGCTTTTTTAGAAAAAGTTATCTCAAAATGATATAAAAAAAGTTTTTTGAACCAAAAAGAATTCACCTTAAGCAAAAAAATGACCAATATTCTTAGGAGAAAAAGACAAAAATTACAAAATTTTTCTCCGGTAGCCGCTTCCTATTAGGGATAAAATGGTCTTTTCAACTTTTCAAAATCATGCAATTATTTGTGTGAAATTGCTTCTAAAAAACGAAAAAATAATTTAAAAAATATATTTGCAGTAAATTTTTGAATTTTTAACTGCTTTTTTATTTTAATTTTTTGCTTTTTTAATGCCTTTTTGCCTTTTTTCGCGCCTTTTTTGGTACTTTTTTCCATTTTTCGTGCCTTTTTGGCGATTTTTTGTGCCTTTTTTTTCGAGCCCTAGTTATTACCTATTTCATTACATTTATGCTAGTATCTATTTCATAACTTAAATATTTGTTACATTTTTGGATCATAATTCTCATAATTTAATTTATTTTATAATTTATCTCCGGTCACCATAAAAATTTAGCCGGCTCCAGGTAACTCCGGCTCAAAGTTCTAATAAAAATCGGTTTGCAATTTTTTGAATAAAAAAAATTAGACCTATTATAGCGGAGAATATTAAAACATACCTATTTTTAACCAATCTATTTTTTATTTTTTTATTTAAATTTTTGGGAATGAACTCTCTTCTATTTTGTATAATCTAAAGCAATTAAAAACTAAAAATGTTCTAAACAAGTTGTTATTTTTTTTTTGAAATATTTCCTTATTTTTGGCCTTCTTTAATCATTGCCAATCAAATATGATTTTTATCTTTTGACTTTGTTATATATTTTTTTTGAACATTTTTCAACTTGTTCTCTCGGTGCTATGTCGTTACAAAAAAGTGCCATAATGGGCGTTACAAAAAAAAGTGCCAAAACCCAGTATGTTCTACAAAAACTTTTTTTGTAAGACTTGTTAGACCAAAACTTCCAGTGACAAAATTGTGCAGAATTTTATGCTCTATCTGCTGGTATTTTTATTTTTTTTCGAAATTCGAACAATAATTTCGAAATTTTCGCGAAATACCCTATTTTTAGATATGTTTGACAATTTTCGAACTTTTTGTTCGAATTTCGAAAAATTAAAAATACCAGCAGATAGAGCATAAAATTCTGCACAATTTTGTCGCTGGAAGTTTGGGTCTAACATGTCTTACAAAAAAGTTTTTGAAGAACATATTGGGTTTTGGCACTTTTTTTTGTAACGACCCAGCACCGTTCTCTCGCCATTTCCTCCCTACTCAATTAGTCATGCCCGGTGCATTTTGGCGCAAAACAATTGTTTTGTTTTGTGTGCCTTCCTAAAAGCCTAAAACTTCATTTCCGAATTTTTTTTTGTTTGTTTTCTGTTTAAATTACAAAAAATTGAGTTATTCGCGAAAATCAACACAAAATATTCCAGGGTTCCGATTTTATTTGAAGAACTTTTCATCATTAATAAATTTATTTTTCTTCGATCAATTCTTAATAGCAGCTTATTTTGCGTAATATAAAATTTATTAATTTATTTAACTTTTTATATTATGTAAAATACCAATTTTTCAAAAAATGGAGTGGTCTAAAATATTAAATTTTAATCAAAATATAATAATGAATTTTTTATGGCCATAAACAAAAAAGTCCCTAAATTCAATAAAAGTCCAAGGATTGGCCCCTTAAATTTGTGGGCTAAAAATTCAATTTTTGTTGCACAAATGGTCCCTCGGGAATGATTAATGAATGGCCCGAAAAATTGGTTTTGTTCAATTTCCCCACAATTTTTAGAGAGGCCATCGAATAAAATTTGTGGGTTTTAGTTCCTCAAAAAATTCCAAATAAATTCCATACTTTTTCTTTATTTTTTAATTTCTACTTTGGAAGAAAATTTAAATTAAGGAAAAGGACGAAAAATTAAAAAAAATTATTATTTGAAAATATTTAAAAATATTAATTGATTTAATGAAAAAACGAAGCGTGAAAATGTATTTTTTCTATAAACTTGATATTTATTATTTCCACAAATTTACACGAAATTCGTCAATTGTTTTTATGAACTTTCTTTAAATTAGTAGATATTCCCATGACTTCAAGTGTAAAAAAATTTAAAAAACATTATTTTTTTGGCTAGGAATTTATCTATTTATATTTTTAAAAGACCGAATCGATTTCAAATAAATTTATTGCTAAGAAAAATATAAAATAAAAAATTTCCTGCAAAATATGCACCTTTAAAATCCCAACTTTGGCCTCCATTTTATTGAAGTTTTCAACTTTATTAGGCCTCCGATTTTTTTCTTGTTGTTGTTTCTGTTCCCAAAACAATTCTCCCGGGACCATCCACAGAAAAATCCAACGGATCCACCCCACCAAATAAATCTATGGCCAAAATCCCCTGGGGCCATGGCCTAAGGGCAACACTTTCGGGGCCAAAATATAAAGCTTTTCTGGACGCCGACGGGCGGGAAAGTGCATTATTTGCAGGGACGACGACGGGTCGGGTGAAATCCCGCCGAGAACATTGTCAATTTTTTAAAATGGCACTTTTTGTGAAGAGAAAAAACTTGTTGAATATTTTGGCAATTGGATTATATATTTTTTTATCATTATTTCATTGAATTTTTAATTATAATCGCTAAGAATTTAATTTTATTTTTTATTTTTCCTTTTTAAATTTTTGATTTCATTTTTTCTAATTTTTTGAAAATCCATTTTTAGCTCATCACATTAAAAAAACAATTTTTTAATTTTCTGTTTTAAATATAATTTATAAAAATTTTTTTCCAACAAGAATTCATAGGTCATAAATAATTTATTATTAGGTGTTAGTAGAGTAACTCATCATCATATTTTGGCAAATGGCATGTTTTTGACGGGAAATTTTCAATCCATACATATCTATATTTTTTTTATCATTTTTCAAAATTTTTTTTATTAAACTTAATTTACTTTTCAAAATTAAGTCATATTTTTGGCAAAAAACGGATTTATTTAAAATAGAGGCCAAAGAATTTTTGGCCAAAAATAATTTTTTCATGAGGTTAAAGTCCATTTTCATTTGAAAAACACATTGCCCATAAACAACTTCGGCCCGCAAAAAGCGGATTTTCGGAGTTCCGTATGAAAAATAAACAATTTTTTCCCGGAGGCCACACAGGAAATGGGCAATTTTCACACTTTCAAACCTCCCATTTTCCCCACGACTATCATTTTATTCGGGCAAAATCTTGGGCCAATCCCATATTCCTAAGTTTTGTCAGTTCCCCAAAAATTTTATTGAAAAATATATGATTTTTTTATATGAATTTTATTTATAATACCTAAAGAATTATCATTTCCAATTATCACAGCATGATTTCTTTCCAAAAAATATTTTTCACCATTCTCTTTGTGGATTTGTCATTATGGTAAGATTTTTTCAAAGAAAATTCTTAATTTTTTGACCTCCTCCGTTCAAAATTTATAATTTTTTCTGAATTTTTTTTCGATATTTCGGCAATTTTTATTTTTTAAATATTTTCAGCCCCCTCCCTTGGGCACGGACCTTGCGCGAAAAACTGCAACGAAATGCCAAAATGCCGCCATCAGTGGGGGATCAACCATTACAAGTGTTATGCGGCATTTACATTGAATCTCTGGGCAATTTCAGAGCCGCAGACATGGTATTAAAAGGGCGGGCCATAAAATTTTTGGCAAATTTTTTTTCATTAATTTCTTTTTTTTTCAGATCATTTAAGGGGTTTTTATAAATAAAATAGGTAAACAATTCAATATTTTCAGAAACGCTTAAAGAATTACTAGTCTTGTTAAAAATTTTACTCGATTTTGGGATAATATTTTATATTTATGACTTTTAATAAAGAAAATCTTTAAAGACTAAATAATGCATAAATCAAAAAATTCGTAGGCTCATCAGAAGAACTTTTTCATTTTTGATAAATTTTATGCATTTTTATCCAAAATTTTGCAGAACTTCGACGTGGACCTGTACCTGTACCTGAGCTGGCGCGATCCATCTCTGAACCACACCGACGACGACTATGTACTGCTGAATGACCCGAAAGTGCGAAATCACATTTGGTATGGAATATTAAAAAAAAATAAAAATTCTATAAGAATTGTAGATCTCAAAATATTTTTTTTCATTTTCAACAAGCATAAGTCATAATTTTTTTTGTTCTGTTTTTTTTTTAAATATTTCAATATTCTCTATAAAATTATTCTTATTTGTAAATTTTTCTGGAAATTAAAAAAATGTTTGATTTTAAGACTATTTTTATTTATTTTTAATTAACGGCATCATAAAGCTTTTTTGTCAGTTTAGTGGCAGCATTATCAATTTTTATATGGGTTCAATTTTTAACAACCATTTTATTTTTATTTTATTTTTTTTGTTTTTTTTTTAACTTTGGACTTGAGGATCTCCATAAGTTCCACCTTTTGTTTCTTGACCTGTAATTCCCCCCCCCCCCCCCACCGATTTTTAGGCTCCCGGACCTGTATTTTGCCAATTCCCGCACCAGCCGGTTCCATGAAGTAATCGCTCCAAATCTGAACTTGTTCATCGACAAAAATGGCACGGTGGCCTATTCGACGAGGTAAATTTTAAATTTAAAAATTTGACATTTTAATTGTCCCAATTAATTATAAATTTTTATTTTTATAAATATTGCCAATTTTTATTCTCCAAAAATTTATGTCGAAAATTGCTCAAAATTTGAAAAAAAAGAAGTTAAGTAATCCAGGCCTGTGATTGAAATGTAATATACAATATTAAATAAGCATAAAAATATTATTTTTATCCAATTTTAAGGTTAAAATAAAAATTAAAATTTTTATTCCATTCCAGGATCACCCTGAGTGTAGCGTGCAATTTGGAGCTGTCGTTGTATCCGATGGACAGCCAAAGATGCGCCATCCAAATGCTCAGCTGTAAATTTTTTATTTAATTTTTATGTTATTTTTGTACTTTTTACAATTTGAATTTTTTAAAGAAAATACAATTTAAAGAAAATACAATTATAGATTTTTTTGAAGGGTTTTAAAAAGATAAAATTAATTCAAATTATAATTTTTTACTAGCTAAAAATTTAATAATTTTTTACAATTTTATCCAGATGCCTACGTGGAGGACCAAGTGAATGTGCGCTGGTTCGACATTATCGATCCCACCCGATACAATCCAAGTGGGCCAATAATAAATCATAAAATTTATTTTTTTAAGGTTTTAAATCAAAAAAGATTCATTATTTATTAGTGTTGATAAAAAATCAAAAGCATGAAATAAATTCATTAAAATAATTATTTGGATTGATAAAACAAAAAACCAATTTATTCCAATTTTATCTTTTTTTTTTAATTCTTAATATTTTAGTTCTCATTAAGAATTTTTCCATTTTCAAAGATATTCAATTGCCCGAATTCCGCATCTCCAACATCACCAACGAATACTGTGATGGCACCTACAATTATGCCATAATGGAGCATTCCCATAAGAGGGGTAAATTGTTGAGCAAAAAAATTTTTTTATATAATAATATAAAAAATTCCAAATAAAATTACGAAAAAAAAAAATTAAAAACAGTAAATGCTTAAAAATCGTAAAATAATTTTTTGCTTTAGACAAATTCAGCTGTTTGGAGGCCATAATTCATCTGAATCGCCAGATTGGCTACCATGTGGTTCAATCCTTCATCCCCACCGGGCTGATCGTGATGATCTCATGGGTAAAAATCAATAAAAAAAATATAATTTATTATTATTATTTTAGGTCTCATTTTGGATCGATCGACGGTAAATATAATAAATTAGTTTAATTTAAAAATTATTTTTCTAGTGCCGTCCCTGCCCGAGTGACTCTGTCCTTCACTACTTTATTATCACTCTCAACATTGGTAAAAATGGGAAAAAAATAATTTTCGGTCCGAAATTGAAAAAATCATGAGATTAGAATTATATCAAAAATTATAAAGAAAAATGTTAATTTTATTTATTTATTTCATAGGGCAATGGTCTCCGTTTTGGACTGCCCCAAGTGGCCTATGCTAAGGCCATTGACTACTGGTTTGGAGGTGGGAAATGATTTTTATTTTATTATATCATAAAAAATTTAAAATAAAAGATCCAATTGGCGCTACCTGAAAGCGGCCGGTTTTGAAAATTGCAACTTTAACAGGGTGACCCTTTTCATTTGAAAACCTAAAAAAATTTTTACATTTTTTTTTTGGCTTTTTTAACAATTTTTTGAACAAAAGAATAGCAAAAAACAAATTTTTTTTTTCATTTTTCCCTAAAAGGGGGGACCCTTTTCATGCGTTTTCAAAACCGGCCGCTTTTCAGGTAACGCCATCCAATTTTGTTTTACAAAAAGATTTTCATTTAATAAAATATTTTGCCGTTTAGCCTGCATGTTCTTCGTGTTCTTGAGCCTGCTGGAATACGCAGCTGTGAACTCGTATATGCGCGAGGCGGAGAAATATGAACGCTTCGCCATGTATTATGCCAAGAAAAGTGGGCAATTATCATTGAATAAATTATTTATTTTTAATATAATAAAGCTTGGGCAAAACGTTAGGCCGCCGGTGGGACTCGAACCCACATTTCTCCTATCCGGGGCAGGGATGGGCGAAACTCGAGTGTTACTCGAAACACGAAACTCGAAATTCGAAACGAAAAAAACTCGAAATTCGCGAAACTCGAAACACGAAACTCGAAACTGTAAAAAAATTTTCAAAATTTTTTTTTTGAAAAATTTCAAAAATTTTTTTGACGTATTACAAATAACCTGTATATGATCCTGTAAAAAAGAGCAAGATAAAGCTATGTACAGGATAAATCCTAAAATTTAATAGGATCCTGTCCTGTAATTTTTAAAATCCTGATGTCCTGTACCAGTTGCGTAGCCAGAAAAAAATTTCAGGGGGAATAAGGGGAAGAGGTTCCCGGCGGCCCATTAGGGCCGCCGGCGAAATTTTTTGAATTTTTATCAAATTTTCTTAAGGAAATTGACCAATTTTTTGCCTTTGGTAAAAAAAAATTTCGAAAAATTTTTCAAAATTTTTTTAACACTTTTCATTTTTTTAGATTTATTTGAACACCGAATAATGTAAAATTTAAAAAATTACACCTGCGATTTTTTTGAAAATTTCAGGCTTGTGGAAATTCTTCAAGCCCTGTATAAAAAATTTTTGAGTCCGGAAATTCTTTAAGAGATGTTTTGTCATTGGGGATATTTCGTTTTTGTACTTGGGATCTCTTTTCCACTCCCATGCTAAACATGGGAATGGGAAAAGCGAAATAGTGTAGACGGCAGTTGGCTAGGAAAAAATGCAGGAAAATCGTGTTGATAAAAAATATTTAAATGAAGACCCCATTCTTAGGGGTGCTTGTTGTTAGCCAAGACCCCCATTCTTAGGGGTGTATTTTGCTCGAAATTTCGAGCAAAATCTCGAAACTCGAAACACGAAATTCGAAACGAAAAAAACTCGAAATTCGCGAAACTCGAAACACGAAACTCGAAATTTCGCCCATCCCTGATCCGGGGAGAGCTTTCGCCATTAAGCTACAGCGACACGTTTGCCCGCCCTTTAATGGATGCTTTTCATGGGGTGGGAATCGCTCTCGGGAGGCATTTCCTCTTCTCCCTTACAATATATATTTTTATTTTTAGCTTATAATTATAATATTAAAAATCGAGCTGTCAAACGGCACTAACTAAGCATAGAATGTATTAGGAATTTTTTATATTTTGTTTATGGAAATTCTTTTTAATTAGGACGGCAAATTAAATCAATACTAACATTATTTCCTATTACTTTTTTATTTTTATTTTTTCAGGTGTATAGCTTTTTTTTTATGAATTCGGAACAACTTTTCATTCCATTTTTATGCCTTTTTTTCGTCTTTCAAGACTTATTTTTGGTTATTCGATTTTTGCTTTATTTTTTTTTCATTTATTCGTTTTTTGCCATATTATTCGTAATTATTTATTTCACCAAATTTTCAATTGTTTTTTTTCAGATTCCATGCAAGCTTGCACCCCGTCCAAAACCCCAGCTCCGATGGTGCCAATGCCAATCCCGAGTCCATTGCCTATGCGTGAGAAGTGCCATAATTTCCCACTGGCACCTGTTCTATCGCAAAACGGGTGGAGCAGTGCCAAGTCCACCACAAGTTCGAGCAGTTCATCGGACGACTCCGTGCCCACCATCGATGCGTCGCCCATAGAAATGGTCAAAAATGTGGAAAATATTTATAAAAATGGAAATCATAATGGGAAAATAAAAATATTTTTTTTATAAAAACATCGGTTGAAAAGATCAAAATAAGCTCAGAAATCAATCAATAAATTGCGAATAAATTACTAATTTTTTTTTATAAATCCCAAGAGTATTTTAATCCAAATGACAATTATGCCGATGAAATTACAAAAAAAAACTACTTTAAATAGAAATAATTAAAAAAACACTTGATTAGTTATTTAAAATTTTCAGAGTGAAGAAGCGCTGCCAGTGAAATGGTCATCGGCTGCAACTGTGCCAGAAAATAATCAGGTAATTAATTAAAAATTAAATAATGATACCTATTATTATTATTATTATTCATATTTCCCATAATTTGTTCGGCAATGTGCAAATTTTTTATTTGAATTTTATTATGTCCTAATTTAAATTTCACATCTAATTTTTATCCCTTATATGAAATTAGAATTCATAAAAAATCTTACAATGTTTATTTATTAAAAATAAAATTAAGACCATTTTAATGTTTGCTAACTTTTAAAATTAATTTTTTTTTATTATAACCTCTTCTATTAATCATTTTTTCGCTATATTCATTTTTTAATTTTTGAAATTTTTGATTTACTTTTAGCTATCCATCTTGGCCAATTTTTACATCTCCTCTTTTCATAAATCATTTTAATCTCTATAATTTATATTTTATTTTAATTTTTTATATTTTAATTTATTTTAACTATCCATCTTGGCCATTTTTGCAACTCATAAATTTATTTGCAATATTTTCCCCCATTTTTCCATAGCACTGGTTCTCCTTCAACCGCAACCACCATGTCAGCCCGTCCCCGTTGTGGTCTCGACGCCACAACAAGAATAGTGGTGGCACCACGGTCGAGAGTGGGGATGATGAGGAGCGGAGGAGGAGGGCCAAGATTTCGGTGCTTTTGCCTGCCATCACCATCGACCGGACCGAATCCACAACACAGAGGACTCACAAGAAGGTGCATACATATACATACCAATTTTTCAAAAAAAAAATTTTTTTTTGAAAACCAAGGGCCTCCAAAATTTCCCCTTTGTTTAGATTTCAAAAAAAAATTTTTTTTTTGAAAACCAAGGGCCTCCAAAATTTCCCCTTTGTTTAGATTTCAAAAAAAAATTTTTTTTTTGAAAACCAAGGGCCTCCAAAATTTCCCATTAGTTTTACCGGGGCTAGGAAGTTAAAAATAATTCGCCAATGTGGGCGTTAAAAAAATTTTCGCCAATGTGGCCAGTCTGGCCCAAAACTTTTTTGTCAGATCAGTTAGACCAAAAGTATAAAAAGCAATATTGTTCAGAATTTTTTGCTGATTCGAATGGTATTTCTTTCGAAATTCGACCAAAAAGTTGAAATATCTCATAAAACTCTAATTTTCGGTATTTCGGGAATATTTCGAACTTTTTGGCTGAATTTCGAAAAATTAAAAATACCATTCGAATCAATAAAAAATTCTGAATAATTTTGCCTTTTATACTTTTTGTCTAACAAGTCTATCAAAAAAAGTTTTGGCCAGACTGGCCAAATTGGCGAATTTTTTTTAACGTACTAGCACCGTTTTATCAATTTAGGCAAATATATGTCCAACTTGGCTACCACATAATTTCTAAATGAAGTATGAAGAAAAAAGTTGTCTTTTCCTTTGAAATTTGCTGAATATATCCACAAGAAAGTCAGCTAAAAAATTTTTTCACCCTATTCAAATCTACTAGTCAAACCTATATAAAAATTATTTTTTCAGAAGCAACGATCTCCGCCGGACACATTCAAAAAGTGCAAAATTGAGCAAAATGTGCATGGCCGATCGGCGGATGGGAATCCCATGGTAATGAAAAACAAAAATTTATTAATAATAATAAATGCGATATTAAAAATTAAGCAAGATTTTTGAGTGAAATTTTCATTAATAATAAAATTTTAATGAAAATTTTTTTATTTTCCCATAGGCTACCAACCATTTTCTGCGCGAGGGCTTCATGTACTCGCGCAAGGGGTTGGCCATCGACATCTGTTCCCGGTGGTTGTTTCCGATGGTGTTCACGGTGTGGAACCTGCTCTACTGGGGCTACTACCTGTGGTTTATACAACAATAATAGCAGAGGGAATAGAAGCCATGACAGTATGCAATCATGAAGAATAGAAGTCTAGAAAATTCGTACAAATCCATAATTTTATACCGACACCATCCAAATCGATGCCAGTCGATACTCTCCAGAAATATTATTTAGACTCTATATGTATTAGGTAATAGAATCCATGATAATATATTGTATGAATTATAGAATTTAGATATATAATTCATATGGATCCTTAAATTTTATACGCGTAACCATGGTTGCTCCATTTTGCTCTCGAATCCAAACTTTCAGAGGCTTATTATTTGTGGTTTGTACAATAAAGCAATAGAAGCCATGACAGTATGCTCTCATGGAGAATAGAAATGTGAAAATTCATATGAAACCATAAATTTCATTCTCATAAGTCATAACTATTGTTTTAGGTACAAAATTGGATACCGAGCCGATAATCTTGGGTCTTGGGGAATTAGATATGGCTTACCGTAATTCCTCTAAAATAAGCCAGTGCTCTAAAATAAGCCTCCCCTTTGAGAGGGTTTGAAAAAATAAGCCGGTGCTCTAAAATAAGCCGGTGTTCTAAAATAAGCCCCCCCTTTTCTTCTGGACAGTAACCATTTTGAAAAAAAAATTTCATGTCGTAGAGAATCCGTTCGACCTTTGCGCGACAAAAAATCTTGAAGAAAAATTGATTGAATGGATTCGAACTAAAAGGGCAAAAAAGCGTATTTCTCGACGGATAATTCAGCAAAAGGCAATGAAGCTTTTTGGGGAGCGAGAAAAAATCTTGAGGAGTGAGACCCGTAGTCAAAATGAACCTTTTGAAGGTTTCTGTTTTGACTATGGGTCATACATTTTATAGGGGTGGGTCAGCCGAGCCTTTTGCGAAGGTCCCCTCATCCTCCTCCATTTCCCTCTGACTTGCGAAGTCTCCCCTTTACCGGCCCCCTCTTGCACCTCCTATAAAATATACAGTAATATACCCCCTATAAAATATATTGTTGCAAAATGGCCTAAATTTGCAACTGTCAGAAGCAACTGACAGAGGGGGAAAAGGAGAACAAAATAAATTGTGATCGATCAGAGGGGAAAGTGATCGTTCTTTGGGTGCCCACTTTCTTATCAGTAGGACCCTCCAGGGACCCAAAAATTTCCCTCTCTTTCCCCGTCCCTTCCCTTATCTATGTACCCCTCCCCCCTCTCGGGATCCTCACCAAATTGTGCATGTCTGCAGTTGTGTACTGCTCGCCCCACCCTTATCAATTTGTAAGATTGGGCCCACTTTGAGCCCTAAATTCTTTCCCCCCAATTTTCATAGACATTATGTTCTTATGGACCAAAGGGTCCAAAATTCCGTTGTTCCCCCCTTCCCCACTTTTGGCCTTTTGATCTTCGCCCCCCAAATTTTGGCCCCCTTTTTGCATTGTCTCCCCTCTCCCCAAAATTTGGCCCCACTTGTTCCCCAATTTCTTTAGGCCGGGATAAGGGATCACCCCCCTCTTTTTGATTGTCCACCCGATCCCTTTCTTGTTCCCCGATTATTGTCCATTAAGCTTAGGCAAATATCCCCCCTAAGCTTAGCAACCCCATTGTTCGTAATTATGGTTTNCGGGCGGATTGTTGCAAAATGGCCTAAATTTGCAACTGTCAGAAGCAACTGACAGAGGGGGAAAAGGAGAACAAAATAAATTGTGATCGATCAGAGGGGAAAGTGATCGTTCTTTGGGTGCCCACTTTCTTATCAGTAGGACCCTCCAGGGACCCAAAAATTTCCCTCTCTTTCCCCGTCCCTTCCCTTATCTATGTACCCCTCCCCCCTCTCGGGATCCTCACCAAATTGTGCATGTCTGCAGTTGTGTACTGCTCGCCCCACCCTTATCAATTTGTAAGATTGGGCCCACTTTGAGCCCTAAATTCTTTCCCCCCAATTTTCATAGACATTATGTTCTTATGGACCAAAGGGTCCAAAATTCCGTTGTTCCCCCCTTCCCCACTTTTGGCCTTTTGATCTTCGCCCCCCAAATTTTGGCCCCCTTTTTGCATTGTCTCCCCTCTCCCCAAAATTTGGCCCCACTTGTTCCCCAATTTCTTTAGGCCGGGATAAGGGATCACCCCCCTCTTTTTGATTGTCCACCCGATCCCTTTCTTGTTCCCCGATTATTGTCCATTAAGCTTAGGCAAATATCCCCCCTAAGCTTAGCAACCCCATTGTTCGTAATTATGGTTTAATTACCCAAGTTTGAGCTAATAAATTAATTAATTCTGCGCGTTCTTGCCCTCCCCCATTCGCTGAAGAGCATTTTGAAGTAGTGCATCTACTTCAATATACAGGATTAATGTCATGTTTAAAGTTTACCGCCAGATCAAAAGGCTTCAAATGGGTTTTTGAGCGATGAATCTTTGAAATTGTAAAGCAGTTTTTCGCATAATTTGTTTTTTGTTCTTTTTTTTATAAATTTTTAGAACCCCTTTTCGAAAAATCTAGGTAGTTCAAAAGGGGGTTCGGAAAAAATAAGCCAGTGTTTTAAAATAAGCCAGTGCTCTAAAATAATTCCCCGTTTTGAGTGGGGTTGAAAAAAATAAGCTGGGGGGCTTATTTTAGAGCCTTTACGTTATTTTATAGTTTTATACCAATACAACAAAGGGAATAGAAACTATGACGATATGCTCTGATGGAGAATATAATTCCCAAAACATACATATGAAGGCATAATTTTTTTGCTCATAACCAAGGCTAACCAAATTTCGGAAAATATTTTCTTTACATTATGGAATACATGTGACAGTATATTTTTAGTAATTGAAAAAATAGATTTCAAAAAAATTCTAATTGAGATGAATCAAAAATTGGATTTCTAAAATATATCGATCAGTATTGGCATCAAATTTTTGGAACAGTTTCAGCTCAAATTCATTTATACAACCTATAAACTAGGGTTGAGCGGAACCGGAACCAANGCATCAATAGCTGAGCCAGTCATCAACTTCAGAGCTAGGCAACACCGCTTGAAAGACAGCTGAGCCAGGCATCAACAGCTGAGCCAGTCATCAATAGCTGAGCCAGTCAACAACATCAGAGCCAGGCAATACCGCTTGAAAGACAGCTGAGCCAGGCACCAACTCAGAGCAGGCAAAACCGCTTGAAAGATAGCTGAGCCGAGCAACAGCAAATGGGCTGGCAAAACCGCTTGAAAGATAGCTGAGCCGGGCAACAAGAACAGAGCCGGCCAAAACCGCTTGAAAGAGGCTGAGCAAAACAACGCAGTCGCACAGAAAGGGTCAAAGGTGCTGTTCATGACTGCAGAGGCAACCATCTTCAACCCAACGGAACCAAGAAAAAGCATGGTAGCCTCGGTCTTCCTTGATAGTGGGAGCCATCGCTCGTTTATTTCGACGGAAGCAGCACGTCGATTGGATTTGCCAATCCTCGAACATGAGGAGTGCATGTTGGCAAGCTTTGGACACACTGAACCGAAAAGGTACCAAAGCGCAGTTGTCCAAATGGGACTTCTTTGTCCCTCTGGCGATCGCATCATTTCCACGCTGAATCAAATGAACTACATGGTGAAGCCAATGCCGATTGTCAGCGTGACGGAAATTGATGAAGATGAACTCCGGCGCAAGAAACTTAGTTCTCCGAAGGAAATCCGACAGCCGGACGTCTTGCTGGGCATAGATCTGTGGCATGAATTGCAGATAAGGCCAATTGAACGCCTTCCCAGCGGTTTTACGCTCAGTGAATCTAGAATTGGTCGGATTTTGAGCGGAACAGGAGAAATGCAAACCGAAGCGGCCACGAATTTGATTTTTGTAGTGTCCACTCAAGATGGAAAAACTGATGCCCAGCATCATTCTGAGCCACCAGCAGTCCTCACAGAGGAAGACTTAGCACTCAGCGATCAACTTTCCGCTTTCTTTGGCCTAAACATAATAGGCATGGACGACACGTCAGGCGAAACGGACCAAGATGAAGTGATGCAACACTTCAAGAGAAATCTTGTGTTCGTAGAAGGCCGCTATCAAATAGCTCTTCCGTGGAACCATCGAATAAATGAGTTGCCATCCAACTACGCACAGGCAAAAGCTCGACTTGTGAGCACTTTGAGACAACTTCGTCAAATGGACCTGGTAAAGGAATACCAGGCAATCATCGACGATCAATTGAAGAAAAATGTGATAGAACCCGTGAAGGACGGGCAACAGCCCCAAGGTCCAGTTCACTATCTGCCACATCGTGCAGTCATACGGCGTGATCATGCGACCACAAAATTGAGAGTGGTTATGGACGCCAGCGCCAAGCCGAGAGGAGCAAATTTGCCGTCTTTGAATGAATACCTCCACACCGGCCCCATGTTGTTGAAAGAACTTGTAGGCGTATTGCTCCGATTCCGTCGCAAACCTTTCGTGATAGTTTCCGACATCGAAAAGGCCTTTTTACAGTTAGGGGTCCGAGAAAAGGACAGGGACGCGACCCGCTTTTTGTGGGTACAAAGGCCAGAACTAGTGGATCTTGATCAAATCCATCGAGAGAAATTGTTGATCTACCGATTCCGACGAGTCAGCTTCGGAATGACTGTAAGCCCGTTTCTCCTCAACGGCACCATCAGAGAACACCTGTCCTACCATGATTCGGAAACAGCTCGAATGATTGATGAAAATTTGTACGTCGACAATGTGTTAATGCTGTTGAATGAGAAGAAAGACATCCTTCAAATTTGTCTTGAAGCAAAGAGAATTTTTGAGGCTGGAGGAATGAGATTGTATGAATTCTTCTCGAACACGGAGGAAGTGAAGAAACTTCCACCGGAAGACCTTGCAAAAGACCAAGAAGAAATCAAAATTCTTGGCATCAAATGGAAGGCGAAAACGGATACAATTCGCTTCGATTGGCCGACATTCGAAAGAAAATGCACAAAGCGGAATATTTTGTCGCACGTTGCATCCGTCTACGACCCCCTCGGTCTCCTCGCACCCAGTCTTCTCCCAGCAAAGTTGCTTCTGCAAAAATTGGAGACTAATTGGGATAAGGAAATAGATTCCGAACTACAACGAGAGTGGCTGGAAATCGCGGAAACATGGAAAGGGGCAACCATTGAGTTTCCACGATACATACAAAGTTCACCCGAAGACGAAATCCACGGCTTCGCAGATGCCAGCGGCCATGGCATGGGAGTAGCTGTTTACCAGCGTTCCAAATGTGAAAATGGAAAGATAGAGGTCAACCTCATCTTTGCCAAAGCCCTCGTTGTGCCAGCAAAACTTGCCACATCGGACTCCACAATTCCCAAATTAGAGCTCCAATCTTTGACGCTAGCAGCCAAAGCGGTCAAATTCGTTGAAAAATGTTGGATCTTTCCACTGCCACGCTGTGGACGGACAGTCAATGCAATATCCAACGCTTGGTCCAACCCAAAAAGTATGACCGATTTGTCACCAATCGGATCAACAAAATTCGTGGTGCGTTTCGGGTTCGGCACATTCGCACCGAAGATAATCCGGCGGATTTGGCGTCGAGAGGCTATACGCCCCAGAGTCTTGCAAGTAGTCAGCTCTGGAGACATGGACCAAATTGGCTTTCCGAGCCGGAAGAAAATTGGCCAACAGTGTTGGATGAATATTCCCCTGGCCAAGAACTCAAAGAAACGGAGAATTTGGATACGTCACTATTCGAATTGAGCTTGGTGATCACGGATGAGCCAATTGAGGAAAATTCCATCTTGCAACCAAAAGAGATCAGCAGCTGGATAAAGTTGAAAGCTCGTACAGCATTTGTCTTCCGCTTCATTCGTGCCGTAGGCAAAACTTGTGTTCCAAAGGGACCTACAATGAAAAAACTAATGGAGATGTCCCAAGAAAAGGAATCTCTAAAAGCGAGCGAGCTAAAATTGGCCGAATGGTATTGGCTCAAAAGAGCGCAAGAAACGGAACCAGCGACAGAAGATCAAAAAAGAGATCTTCGGCTCTATAAGGAAGATGGACTTTGGAAGTGCAAAGGGCGACTGAATGAAGCTGAACTCAGTCCTGATGCCAAAAATCCCATTTTCCTCCCGAGTAAATCGTGGATAACGAGACTATTAGTAATGGATCTCCACCGACAAAAGAAACATTGCGCAACCAACACTCTGCTCTCGATAATCAGAGAGAAATTTTGGATCGTCAAAGGAAGAAAAGTTGTCGATCAAGTCGTGTACTCACCTCAACATGGTTGCATTGAATGTCGGCGATATCGCCTAAAACCTTATCGTTATCCTCAGGCCCCAGACCTCCCCGAGGAAAGAGTCAAGTCGATGAGACCATTTGGAAACTGCGGCGTTGATTATTTCGGTCCTCTCAAGGTGAAGACACCGAATGGCTCAGAAAAGGTTTGGGTGGCCCTGTACACATGCTTAACAATCAGAGCGATTCATCTTGAATTAGCTGAGTCGTATTCTGCCGAATCTTTCCTTCGGACTTTCCGCCGTTTCGTCGCACGGAGAGGTGTACCGGACATAATGATGTCTGACCACGGCACAAATTTTGAGCTTGGTTCTAAGCTCATATTGGAAAAATGGAAAGATATTTTCCAGTCTGAAGAAGTGCAAACGCAAACAGCGCAACAAGGAATAACCTGGCGCTTTACGACTCCCCGGGCCCCCTAGACGGGTGGCAGTTGGGAAGTCATGGTCAAAATAACGAAAAATTCGTTGAAAAGGACGGTGGGCAGAAGTCTTCTCAGTTGGGATGAACTGAGCACGCTCTTGACTGAGATAGAGGCCGTTGTTAACAGCCGTCCGTTGACTTTTATGTCAGAGCGCGGACCAATGAGGGCGTTGAAACCAGTGGATTTCCTCATCCCCTACTCCCGAGTCCAAACAAATTTGCCGAATGAAAGCGTAGACGATCCGGACGACCCGGATTTCGTACCAGACGCCAGAGAGGCCGGCTACGCGCAATTGCAGAGAGTTTGGCGCAAAGCACTCTCGAAAATCGACATATTCCGGCGTCAATGGAGCCAAGAATATTTGCCCTCTCTGAGAGAGAGAGATAGGCAAAAAATTGAGAAGGGAGTTGTAAAGGAATCTCCTAAGGAAGGAGATATAGTGCTGATAGAAGAAGACGATAATCCCCGGTCCCGTTGGTCGACGGGGGTTATTAAAAAATTACGCATGGGGCGAGATGGGATAGTCCGCTCAGCGGACCTAAGGTCAAACAAAAGAATGATCCAAAGGGCAATCAACCAATTGTACCCATTGGAAATAAATCCCAATCAAATTCCAGACCCACTGTCTGAAGAAGTCGTCGCAGGAATCGCAGACCTGACGATTGAAAAGATGAGACCACGAGAAGAACCACGCCGTTCAAATGGTCTTTCTTCAAGCAGTGAAGATGAAATGACAGACACAGAACCGGACCTCCAAAGCATGGAAGTGGCAGAGATCACGATGGAATCAAGCCTTCCACTGGAAAAGTCAACAGAAGTCGATCCTTCGATGGAAGCAGACCGGCCTGTTGAAGCGGAATCCTCGGCTGATGAAGAACTTCCGGAAGAAGCGGAAACATCGGCAGGGGCAGAACCAGTGAAGAAAGCCAATCTTCATGGTATTCCGGAGAACTGGAGAATCCCCAAAGAGACAGCGAAGTCCAGGGAAAAGAAGCACCAGAAAACATTGGAGCTGCGAAGAGAAGGTGTCCAGAAACGACAGCCGAAACTGGCAAAAAGAAATCCATGTTTGCCGGACACTTTGGACAACCCACTCAGACAAGCAAAAAAGAAGATCACTGATGCGGACAAGGAAGCGGGTCTGGGAGACGCAGCACCCAGACCATCACACTTGAGCAAGAGTGCCTTCCATATGTTAAGCCATGCCATGGGTGGCCAACGCGGGATCCAGGACACCTATGCCCTTGTAGAAGTGGTCGGCACAAAGGCCCGAGAACAAGATGTCCGCCGCCTCACTGTGGAATATTTCAATCGGGACAGTACTTCGGACACAACGACTCCCGGCAGACCAAAGACCGGATCAGAAGAGCACCAAAAACAACGAGAAGAAGTGGAAAAGGAAAGGCAAAGGATCCGAGAAAACAAAGAAAAGGATCGCATCCGAAGGGAGCAGGAATTCGAAGCGGAAGAAAAGAAACGGAAAGAAGAAGAAAACGAGCTAAGACGATTAGGAACAAGGCAGGGTTCGAGTCGAGGTGACGAGTCGCGTGGACGACGAAAATGGAACCAAAGGCTAGCCTATGAACCAAGGGCAAGAAACGAACTCTCCCCCAATCGCCAACAGCAAAGAAGAAGTTCGTCCCGGTCAAAGTCTACGTCAAGATCCACAATGAGGCCAAGAAGGCGAAGTGCTTCGCCAGATCGCAGGGGACTAGGTTCTCGTTCGAAGAATGAAATTCGGGAAACCTATCTCCGTTGGCAGAAGGAAACAGTTCAATACGCAGACTTGATTCGGGATAAGCCATTGGAAGAACCCCGCGCCAGACCATTCTTGGAACCCATTTTGCCAATGGGAATTTTACCTCCTCCGCTCGCTCCAAAGGATCTTCGAGGACCTCGATTGGAAGTCGTGCAAATTTCCGACGCGAGCGAAGATGAACGAGAAGAGATCGTGCAGCTCTCGAGCGACGAAGACAGCGATGAGGTCGTGCAACTCTCAAGCGATGAAAACATGGAAGAAGAGGAACCAGAGATCAGCACGGGAGTAGAATGCTACGGAAAGGCAATTCCGTTTGATGGATCCAAGACAACATCCAAATACAACTTGTTCACTGAGTGCTACCAGTTCGAACACGCATGGTGTACGAAGAAATGCACCATTAATCTCCTTACCAAAGGGCAGGCAAACCAACCCGGATATCTCCATTGTCGTGCGTACAACTTATTGCAAGCATTAGTAATGAATTGGCTTGCGCGAGTCAATGAAGAATTGCCTATCGGGAGAGTCCAACAATTGCTTGAAGTGGCCTGCGGATTTGTCCAACCAATGAGTCCTATGACGATGATAGTAACCGTCTGGAATGAAGAACTCCACAAAAGAGGAGTAAAAGCCTTTGCTAACAAAGTACTCCAAACGACGGTCGCAACTTGGATCGAGAACTGCCATGTCCTAGCGATGGAGTTAGCGCACAAACCTTTTGGCCCGTTCAAACTCGCAGACATCAACGTGCCGTCCGACAGCGATCTTTCTGAAGGTTTTCAAGAATTCCTGAAACAGACGACCAAGGACCTGAACCGGATCATCACCCAACAACGATACAAAAAATTGCATCCATCACGACCAGTGCTCTCTAACGCCACCGTGCTCATCGGAGATCAAACGGTCGAACACCTCGTAAAGAGTTTCGAAAATGCTAAGGCTCTCACGGACGAAGCAGAAGAAAGGATCGACGAAACCTTCTGTCCCAGCGCAGATGTCCGGCGAATAGTATTCGCCTACCACGCAATTTCTGGAGAAAAACTTGGTCTGCGTTTGGAGCCAAACATCCGAGATCTGCAGGAACTGGGACTCGAAGTGAACGTGGTTCTAATAAAGAGTCAAGACGTTGAATGGCCGTTGACCAAGCAAAGCTGCTTGGAAATGATGAGCAGAAAGAACTGCGGATTCTTCATTTCCGATGGCAAACCGGCATCCAGCCAGATCTTGGCAAAAATAATCGAAGGGAAAGAGGAGCCGGTCATGGTGCAACAGGATGAAGAAAGGAATCGCCCGCCACTAGAATCAAGGCTGGAACGACTACTGCCAAAATCCAGTTGGAAAAGGTCCACAGCGGCAACGGTCGCAGCGGGTATTATTTCGAACCTTCCCGGAACTCTGCCGCAGACACCACCGAATTGATGGTGAGAAACTCAAATGCCAGCCTCGGAATAATTCTCATAATATTCCTAGCAATGGCGATGCTGATTCTTCTCCACAAACTTTGGTCCAATCGAGCACTGGTCGAACAAGAAGAAAGTTGGATCACGGATGATGAAGAAGTTCAAAGGGGAGACTGGGAATGGATGACCGAAGAGTCTGACACCGCAAATGAGCAAGAAGAGCCGGGCCGCACGAACCGCACCACTCAAACGGTGAGAAGAGTTCGTTTCGCCAAAATTGGGCGAGAAGGCAAAAATTCAAATCCGGGGCTAAAATCCATCCTGCGCAATCGGAATGAGCACTCCCCAGTGAGAACAAGCGAGCACGCGCAATTCCGAAAAATCAGGCGAACAAAGACAAAATTGTTCACGCAATTGACATTGGTGTTGACCACACTAACTATCATGGGGATTATGGCGCCAAATACTGTTCTAAGTGAGACGGGGGCCAATGAGCGAGTAAATGCGAATTCTACGCATGTGATCAAGTACAGTTCTAACCTTTTTGGCCTTTTTGGTTCTCGTTGGGTCCATGAGTTCAAAGAACCCATGAAAAGTTCAAAGGAGACAAAAACGGAAATCAAACAAAAACGACCTGGAACCACGAAGAGATTTTGTCACGAGACGATCAACGCTAATAATCCCTACAACGACCCCTACGTCTCCAACTTCTACATCGTCGACCCCTACGTCTCCAACTTCAACAACAATAGCACCCAGAAATCAATGGAAAACAAAGACGAGTCCTTGGACGACTACCAGCGTACCAACGACTTCACAACCACCGAGAGGACATGAGCAAACATACAAGGCAGTTACGAGAAAACCAGTTACCAGGCCGACTCTTCCAGTGACAACTCGACTCCTCAAGACGACAACCAAGGTGAGAACTCAGCCAAGCACCACGCCGATGCCAAGGACAACTGCAATTTCAACAGAGCCAAAGAAACCAAGCACAACGATGAAAACCAGCACACAGAGAACAATCACTACGACTCTGATTCCAAGCACCCCAAGTACTACGCCCAAAACGACTACACGAACTACAATGATGACAAGGCCCATCGAGATGATCTCTACAACTTCTACGAGCAGTCCATTGGAACAGTCAACAAAGCCTAGTTCTCTAGTCGATCCCAGCATCATGATTGGAATGAATGAGTCGCCCTTCATCGGAGAACGTGGTCGTCGAGAAAAGCCAGTACTGATTGAAACAGCAAAACCGGTCTATTGGTGTGCCTTCAGAGGATCAACCATTTGGAAAATTATGGGTGCGGATAGTTCCCCATTCTGTCAAAATCCTCCAGCTTATCATGCGAAATGGCAAAGTCTTACGATTCACTTGTACTCCAAGATGGTTTCTGGCTTCGGTTAACTTCTCCGCATGGTAACGAGCTAGTTTTCTCACAGGCTGCTATTATACACCAATTTACTTGGAGATTCGTTCCATGATCCGAAAAGAGAGCTGCTTCTAGTCAATCGACAAACGTGTCGCGATATGTTGGAGCGCCAAATTTGTCCTCACTCAGATGCCAAAATGAAGCTCCAAAAGGATGGATCTTGGTCTACGGACAACATTTTGGAGGAAACCTATCCGGGGAGATGGTCGAGTTTGATTCATGGTAGTACCCAGACGAATGCTGTGAATTGTTTCCTGCAGAAAGCGAGCCTGTACTATCACCCACATAATTTGGAACTACTCTCACCTGTTCATCACCTCGATAAAGACTGCAAATTCTCCCATGGCTTCTGCAGTCTGTCCGACAATAGTAGTCTCATCTGGCCCATGCAATGTGTTAAAGGCCATTGTCGAACATGTGATTATGACTTTGTCGAAGAAGTAGAAGGAGAGTTTGCGCCATCAACGGAATTCAGTCCCGCTACTTGGATTTCACACAATCGTGAAATAGCGTTAACCTTTGAAACTAATGCCACTGCTGCTCTGGCCTGCGATGGATGGATACTGAGCGCGACCGAACAAGGATTTTACATCCGAAAGAAAGAATATTTGGCCATCACGGCGACTAAACGTTCACAGAGAGATGTCGGAGAACAGCAATTAGCCGCCCAGCTAACAGCTTCCCAGTTGGCCACAGGACGCGCCATCCACCAATTATTTCAGAAAGAGTGTAGAAGATCCATCAGAGGCACAAATCCAACGATACAAGCGCGCCAATTGTTGAATCAGAGCAACATAGTCGCGAAGTGGATCGGAGAACACGCTCTTGAGGTATACCAATGCGCAACCATACAGATGCAGCACATAAACTTTCGTCCGATAAATGAAACATGCTACCGCTTCATTCCGGTCGAAGTGAGAGTTGAAAATGAAACACTTCAAGCCTTCCTCGACCCTGAGTTGCGAGTACTATCGACTACGTCCGAATTTGCTGACTGTGGACTCTATCGATTTCACCATTTCCAAATGAACGGCAAAATCTGGTGGAGAATCGACACAAAGTCAGGACAAACTCACGAAGTGGAGGCTTCGAAAATCCACGAAATCTATGAAAGCATAAGCGGACGCACAAGCAACGACATGTTGCTCCAGCCATTGATCTTCAAACAATGGCACCTGGGAAATGACAGCGAACTGATCCCGTTTCCACACTTGGAAGAGTTAGGACGTTGGAATGAGTGGAAAGAACGACAGGCAGAACGACGATCTTCAAATGCGTTCCAGTTTGGAAAGATGCCCTTGGATCTACCCCAACTGGCCAGCGAGTGGCTAACGAGCATCTGGGCGACTCTCATCAACTATTGGATAAAGGCAGCATGCTTGTATGCGAGTTTTCTTGCCGTCAGAGACTTGATCATCCCTTTGGCACTCGCATATCTGCTAAATCCGATCCTCGCATCATTCCGCGCTATGATGGGTTTGAGAGGCTCAGAAGTTGCCGCCTTCTTGAATAGTCCAAGAGAAGAACAAGGAGAGGAAACGATCGAATTGAGACCGCGCTCGCATAGCTCACTTCGTCGTGCATCGAGAAACAGAGCTCCTTTGAGTCTGCTCAATCGCATCAGAAGACAGTCTGTTCAGTTCGAGACGGCGACAGAAGACACCGAGACTCCGTCGCACATCGTGATCGATACAGCGGCAGTAGACAGAACTTCCGTGTCCAGCGGTATCAACGCCTCACCGTTCATCCGAACTCGTCCGACTACGCTCAGAGAGGAACCGTGACACCCCGGGCGGATTGTTGCAAAATGGCCTAAATTTGCAACTGTCAGAAGCAACTGACAGAGGGGGAAAAGGAGAACAAAATAAATTGTGATCGATCAGAGGGGAAAGTGATCGTTCTTTGGGTGCCCACTTTCTTATCAGTAGGACCCTCCAGGGACCCAAAAATTTCCCTCTCTTTCCCCGTCCCTTCCCTTATCTATGTACCCCTCCCCCCTCTCGGGATCCTCACCAAATTGTGCATGTCTGCAGTTGTGTACTGCTCGCCCCACCCTTATCAATTTGTAAGATTGGGCCCACTTTGAGCCCTAAATTCTTTCCCCCCAATTTTCATAGACATTATGTTCTTATGGACCAAAGGGTCCAAAATTCCGTTGTTCCCCCCTTCCCCACTTTTGGCCTTTTGATCTTCGCCCCCCAAATTTTGGCCCCCTTTTTGCATTGTCTCCCCTCTCCCCAAAATTTGGCCCCACTTGTTCCCCAATTTCTTTAGGCCGGGATAAGGGATCACCCCCCTCTTTTTGATTGTCCACCCGATCCCTTTCTTGTTCCCCGATTATTGTCCATTAAGCTTAGGCAAATATCCCCCCTAAGCTTAGCAACCCCATTGTTCGTAATTATGGTTTAATTACCCAAGTTTGAGCTAATAAATTAATTAATTCTGCGCGTTCTTGCCCTCCCCCATTCGCTGAAGAGCATTTTGAAGTAGTGCATCTACTTCAATATACAGGATTAATGTCATGTTTAAAGTTTACCGCCAGATCAAAAGGCTTCAAATGGGTTTTTGAGCGATGAATCTTTGAAATTGTAAAGCAGTTTTTCGCATAATTTGTTTTTTGTTCTTTTTTTTATAAATTTTTAGAACCCCTTTTCGAAAAATCTAGGTAGTTCAAAAGGGGGTTCGGAAAAAATAAGCCAGTGTTTTAAAATAAGCCAGTGCTCTAAAATAATTCCCCGTTTTGAGTGGGGTTGAAAAAAATAAGCTGGGGGGCTTATTTTAGAGCCTTTACGTTATTTTATAGTTTTATACCAATACAACAAAGGGAATAGAAACTATNATAGGTTCTAGCAACCTGCCAAAATTCAGAATTTTTCAAATTTTCAAAAAAAATTTACAAAAATCCGCCTGAATCCGTGAACAATTCACGGATTTAAAATAAATTTTTGAAAATTTGAAAAATTCTGAATTTTGGCAGGTTGCTAGAACCTATTAAGATGGATTTTTGTGCCAAATTTCATAAAAATCCGAATCTACAAATAGTTGGTTCCGGTTGGTTCCGGTTCCGCTCAACCCTACTATAAACCAAGATGCATAAAGCATAATTTTTTTTTATTATTTTGTTTCATAAGCCTCTAATTTACAGTAGACCATACCTATATATAATTCATACATTTTTTATTTTTTGATGTACGCAATGAATTCCATGAATTGTATAATATTTAAAATGTGTTCTATGCATGCTTCATAGCTCAATTAATTTCATAAATATTTTTTTGCATGAATATATATATATATATATATATATATATATATATATATATATATAATTTCATTAAATTTTTTTAAAAAATTTCACCCTGATTTTTGAAAGAAAAAATTAAACATTGATTTTATTTTATTCGTTAATAATAAAACAGTTCGATAAATTTATCAAATTGATATGCTAAAATGGAATTTCTTCGAATCCTCCTCATTCACATGCCAATTTTCCGTGGAAGCTAGTCATTGCTAAATAAAAAAATAAAATAAAATATGATTTTTAAATTTTCAAATATGATTTTTAAATTATTTGTTCAGACCTATTCCAAAAGCTTGGACGGCTGAGAGTGGGTAGCGCTAAAAGGAAAAAAAGAGTTAAATAATATCATCTATTTATATACTAAATTAATTTTTTTTAAACTTTTTTTGATTTAATCGAATTATAGAATTGATTGTTCAATTAATTATTGATTTTTATTTATTTGATTAATTTATTAATGGTCTTTTAACAGAATTTTTGAATAATTATTACTTTTAATAGCATTTTTCAATTTTAAAATAATAAAATTATTTAATATGCATTTTTTATTTGGAATTGGAGTTTGGATTTAAAAATTTATCATTAAAAAAAATATTTTTTTGCTATCAAAAAGTCATAAATTTGTTTTATTTCTACCACGTCCATGGTGAAAGATTCGTTGTCTATACGACCAAATTGCATGATCACATATTCATCTGAAATTATTTTTATTAAATATATTTTTTCAATTTTTACTCGGATCGGGACTCATCGAACTTCGTCGTTGTCCATCAAAGGATTGGGCTAGAAAAGTCGGAAAAAATTACTATGAATTTAGTTATTCCATAAATTTATTTTATTTTTGGACATCTTAATATTTAGAATTTCTGATTTTTTATTTGGAAATATATCAAATTAATGCCCATTTTCTTACCTTGCATGGAATGGACAATCTGAAAATTTTTCACAGATGCCTGAGTGACACGACCATGAAAATTCAGCACATAGGATTGGGTGTCTGAAAAATAATTATTTTTTATTTAAAAATTAATTTTTAATAAAAATTATTTTATAAAATGGAATTTTTTTATTTATTACCTTCATTCCATACGGGTTGTTTGTTGTTAAGCACGACCATTTCGTCCAACCGATTCGTTTTATAGCGTTCCATAATGGAATCTTTTTCCTAAAAAATTAGAAAAATAAATTATAAAAATAATTTATTTGGCACCGAAATTGGTCGAACAGCCAAAGGACGAACATAATTGTGTTTTTGGTCAACATAAATGCCTAAAATAGAAAATAAAATAAAAATTTAGTGAAATTTTATTTGTTCCATAAATTACTAGAATAAAAGATAATTGTTGAATTTTTTTTTGTAAATTACATATTTAAAATGAAAATGGAAATGAATAAATTAAAATTTACCCGGAATGATGATGGTCATTTTTCGAGGACCTTTTAGACCCAGCACATTGGTTTCCTTAAAAACAATAATTAATAAAAATAAATATTTTTAAAAAATTAATATAAGCATTTGTTCGATTAAATAAGATTGACCATATTAATTATTATTATTATTATGTTTGTATAATTTATTAAAATATGTAGGAATTTTTTTTACATAAATCACAGCAGCCAATTCCCGCCGAACTGCGTCCCCGATCGCGCCATTCTTCTTCGGACTCTCCCCATTGTCATAGATGGTGAACATTGTGCCCATTGCATTTGAACTAAATAAAATTTTAAAATGATTCATTTTAACATTTTTTAATTTAAAAAAATTCAGTTTTCATAAAAATAAAAAAATATTTTTGGAATAAATAAAACAATTCAACCTTTTTTTTGGCTAAAGAATAATTTAATTCAAAATTAATGAGCAAAATGCATTAATTTGAAATAAGTGATTTAATTTTTGATTTTTAATTTTTTTCTTACCGAACTTTGGCGACAAAACTGCGACCATTCCGGCGCAAATCCGTCGGATCCACAGAAATCTGAATTTTGCCTCATATTTTTTGCACAGTAAATGGCAAAAAACCCACCAAATAATTTGCTGTTGTGGATTTCTTGCGCTTCCGGGCAGCCAATAAAAATGTCTAAAAATGTAAATAAAAAATTTTTAAATGTATTTTATTTGATAAATCTGATAAAGTTGATTTAAAACCATTTTTTATGATTTTTTTTCGAAATTTTACCAAGATAGTGAATGGATACAAATCAATATTTGTCAATTGTTGATTCATATTTTTTTGTATCAATATTTATACGAATAAATAAAAATTTCCTTATTTATAAAAAGAATTTATACTCTTCGCCCGTCATTTTTCTCCAAATGCAGATAGTAGATGGGGTACATGCCCTTGTCCATGCCACGTTTGTCCCGTGTGATTCGGCATTTTAGGGTGAAATTTTTGCGGACCGGATCTGAGGGGAGGAAAAATAAAAATAATAAAAAATTAATAATTAATTTGAAAATGCAAAAATCCGAAAAGGTATTAATTAACCCAATTTTTTAAAATTGTTGGAAAAATAATTTTTAAAAATTATTGGTCAAAAAATGTTGCAAATTTTTAAAAAGTCAACTGCAAATATTTCAAAATAAACTGCGTATTTTTATAAAAATCATAATAAAATCACCCATCACAAATTGTTCCAAATTGTCGCTGATGTCCAAAGTTTCCAGGGGTTCTTCGTTCAAAATTTCGGTTGGAATTTCGGATGCATCATCGTCCTTGAAATTTTGGTCCAGTTTTTTTTTTGAAAAATTAAAATAATTACTTCGTTCCAAGATGGTCTTTTGCTGGCCAATGCTGTGGTCGAAGACGGGGATAATTGGTTAACATTTTGACGAATATTCAGGCCTCGAAAACCTAAAAAATGAAAAATAAAATTTAAAAAAAACAAGATTTTCTTTAGTAAAATTAAAAATAATAAAATTAATTTTTTATGGTATTTATTTGGTCTACGTTTCAACTTTTCAAAAGTTTTTTGAATAAATTCATCTAAAAATCACTCCCCCTAAATAATTTTTGACGCTGAATCCGATTCTGACGTCTATATATAATGCGTCATCTTCCATTGCGGCGTTATGACACATTAATATATTGAAACCAATGTAAAATGACGCATTGTGTAAAATGGACATCAAATTCAACGTCAAAATTTCCTGGGGGAACCCAAGCATAGATGATTTAAGAAAAAAGTTTAAAAAAAATCGACACGTAAATCAAGTAAAAGGATTATTTTTAGCAATTTTGCTTTTCCCAATCTATAGGTATTTTTCTGGGAATTTGAAAAATATTTTTGCATGAATAAGTATAGAAATGTCAAAAATTTCGTTTTATTTCGTTAAAAAATATATGACTATTTGAAATTTGTTTTTTTAATTTGAAAATTTTCAATTTTTAAATTTTCTACCAAAATCAGATGGCGGAAGTTCCTCGGGATCTTCAATAGTAATCAATTAATAAAAAATTATCATTTTTCAAATTATCAATTTTCATCAAAAAATCATAAATTATTTTTGAAAATTAAAGGAATCATTTTAATCTTCTTAGATTCAATTAATTTTTTTTTGCACTCTAAACCTAAAAAATCAAAATGAGGAAGGGAATTTGAGAATAAATTTAGAGATATTTTGAAAAAAATAAAATCAAGTAATATATCACAATTTCGAAAGATAATTTGCAGAAAATATATCCGATTTTATAGGCGGCATTTTATTTTTTTGCAAATTTCTCCAAAAAATTCAGTTTAAACATTAAAATTCAAATAAAGACGCGAAAATTAAATAATAAATAATCAATTAATAATCAAAAATCAAAGAAAAATTTTTTCAAAATAAGTATAGTTGGCATCCAAATTTTGTTTAGTTGGTTTTCAAAAAAAAAA
>LDKF01000661.1:36324-59099 GCA_001026735.1 Rotylenchulus reniformis | reverse complement strand
ATATTTTTTCAGATTGAACCTGACCATAAAGTGGCTCAAAGGAACTTAGCAATTTGGCAATTGTTTTAGAAGGATAAGATTTAAAATTATTTGGATCTTTAATGAAGGATTATGATGAGGAATTTTGAATTTTCACATGAGAAATAAAAATACCTATAAACTTCAATTTATTATTATTAGTAATAATTTAAACCATTTTCTTTAAGGATAATACAGTTAGATTATAAGGCTCAAAAAAGGAATCACAAATGATTAATTAATGCTGCTTAATTTGTTGTTATTTATGTTTTAAGTTCACTTTTTGTTACAAATCAAAAATATATTTCTTAAAGTTATAATTTATCAAGACTTAAGCTTTTTACATATGACTTTAGTAATACACTGATATTTAATCTCATTAGCAATTCTATTAAGCGCCATGTTAAAATATTGCTTTTTTAAATTACATTTTGTTTAACCATAAAGCAGGGTTGGTCACGGGTACAAATTTCGGACCCATACCCGGTTATACCCTCGGGACCAATACCCGTAACCGTTTCATACCCGTCACACTTTTTTGTATACCCGCCCGCGGGTACCCGAGGGTATACCCGTATTTTACCCGCTTTTTGGAAAAATTAAAAAAAAATTCTAAAAATTTTTTTCCGTTTCAAAGTTTGATTTTTAAATAATTATAAAGCTTCATAAAACACGATCAAATTTTATGCAAAGAATCGGCCAAATATAAGTTTTGAGACATTTTTGTCAGTCAAACAAAACCGCTACTAATCATCACAAAACGCAACCGACTGGAACTCTTTCTATGCTCGATGAGGGTCTCTGGCGAGCAAAAAATATTTTCGAGCTTTAAAGTAGCCGAAGAAAATTGTTTTAAATCCTCGTCACGGCGGTCCCTAGGGGCTGCCGGAGAAAATTTTGAATTTTTCAGTTCGTACATTTAATGCCAGACTAAGTGCAAAATGGCTACTTTTTCGGTCTAAATTTTAAAATAATGTTTAAAGAGTAGTATCTTTATGATGGCTTGGAAAAACGTGACATACCTACTAAATAGCATTTTATTAATATTATGGATTCATCAAAATTTCCAAAAGCTTGATAATTTTTGTAGTCTGCGTTTTTTGTGATATTTCGTAAATTTTCCAAAAATCCTGTTTGAAAAAAAGTAAAAAGTAATAAATTTCTACTTAGAGATTTCGTTTTTCGTATATTCTTTTAGGCTTTTATCCGGAAAATCACGCATCTTCACTAAATAGCATTTTATTAATATTATGGATATGGGGAGCTGCGATTTAACGAGTGTGGGATCTATAGAACTCTAGCGCCAATGGACATTTCGTCCGTTGGAGATTTAGGGCGCAGCGCTCTTTTTCACCAGTGCTACACTGCTACATAAACATTTAAGGCACGGGAAGGGAAAAGAAAAAAGCGAAATAATGTGGATGGCAGACAGCTAGAAAAAAAGTGCAGGAGAATCGCATCGAGAAAAAAATATATTCAAATCAAGACCCGATTCTTAGGGGTGCATTTTAAAATGCGGGTAAATTGCGGGTACCCGCGGGTATAAGGTGATACCCGTACCCGGCCCGTACCCGTCTATTTTTCTAAAATCATACCCGTTACCCACGGGTACCCGGGTACCCGCGGGTAACCGGGTATCCTGACCAACCCTGCCATAAAATCGTGATCTAACAAGTAAGAAACAATTCTCATTATACTTAACGGAAATGATCAAGTTTAGTTGAACATCAAAAATTGAAAAATTTACTAACTATGTCCAAGATTATAAAGAAATTTTTGGAAATTCTGGAAGAAAACACTAAAAAGTGCGAGAAAAGTTGTTATAAAGGTTAAAAAGTTTTTATAAGTTTTGCAAAATATATTTCAACAATTGATTTTTTGACTACTATAATCAATAGGATGATGTACATTAAACAAAAATCACACTTTGAAAAGAAATACAAATCAGTGCACTAGCAATTGAGTTGAAAACAACAATGGCACCAAATTTCATTAAAAAAATTTTTGCAAAAAAATTCGAACGCATTTCTTGGCTGGGCTTCAAAATTCATATCAGTTGAATTTATTATCTTTATATTCGTGCTAATTCATAAAAATCAAAAGGATCTTCTCCTTTAATTTTTCAAGGGAAAATTTTTCGAAAGAATATACCAAATTTTACAAAAAATTTTCTTAATCGATTAAGAACGAAGGCAAATCTAAGAAGTAATAATGAAGAATTTTTGAAAAATATTTTGCTAAAATTGAGAAAATTTTTTAATTTTTCCTCATCCAACTCAGAAAATTGTATTTTTTATTTTTATAAGAAAATTTGATTAATTTTATTAAGAATATTATTTCTAAAAATTCTCAATGGCTATTATTAGGATCGTTATAAATAAATTCTCCAAATGGAGAAATGTTTTCAAAAATAAAATCGTATGTATCCATGAATTGGTTCGTATAAATCAATGACAATGAAAAAATCAAATTTTATAACAAAAACATGAAAACAAAAAAAAACAACGATGGATGATCGAGGCTAAAAAGATGCAACATTATTAAAAAACACAAAAATAAAGTAAATTGTATAAAAATACATTTTAAGCAAAATTATATAAGAGATCCAGGCAAGATGATAAATCGATTAATGAAAAGTCGAGCTTGGATTTTTAATTTTATTATTTTTGGAAAAAGGCTGAAAATATTTTTTATGATCTAACAAAATTTAAAGAAAATTTTTAAATTAAAGGATACCAACCCGAACCGAAAATTGTTGGATAAGTCTTGGGAAAATAATTCAGATGGAGCGAAAAAATTAGAGAAACATTTTTGGGGATTTGTTACGACTTAAAAATCCGAACCCTAAGAATCAATCAATATTTATTTGGATCAAGAAACAGCTGCCAAATTAAAATTTTAGGTGCTTGCGCGTTAGTACAAAATCCCAAGTCCGACGAAAATACTTAACCATTGCATAGAAGAGTGCTGGGGCGTTAAAATTAAAATAAAATGCCAAATTGGTCAATCTGGTCAAATGCTTTTTTTAGTTAGCAAGGACAAAACTATAAAGAACAAAGTTAAGCAAAATTTTGCTCTCTATTATCTGGTATTTTTATGATTTGATTTTTTTTAACTTTTCCGACATGCCAAAAAAGGGTTCTGCGAAAATTTCGAAATTTTAATTCGATTTTCAACTAAAACGATAGAGAATAAAAATCTGGACGATTTGCCTTTTATACTTTTATTATCAGAGAGTTGGCAGCCCTGTAATAAAGGCAGTCTGATCTTACACTAAATACTTCAGCACCCTCGAAAAATCACGGGCATAATTTTTCAACTAAAAATTCCATCAAAATCACCAGCCAAAATAGTAATAGATTTTTGTCCTTGGGCCTTTGGATATTTGTACTTAAGCTTTGCGGATGGAAATATAAAATATTTTGATCGTGGCCACTTTGTCCACGACCGCATCCGCGTCCGAAATGGCACACACGTTCATCCGCGTCCGTCAAGTTACAATACATATATCCGCGTTGTTACCGCATGTGCATCCAATTTACAATCAACCTCATAATTCTTATTTATTCCATAAGGTAAAAACATAATTTTAATTCAAAATTAAAAAAAAGTTTTTACAAGTAACAAAATTGTTAACAATAATTGAATGCAAATGTTAACAGAGTGAATCCTTAGTTCTATCAAAAAAACCAAAATGTTTTTGCCTTAACCTATGATTTTTTGAATAATATGTATATCGCAAAAAACTAATTATTATATAATATAAAAATGTTAATGAAATACACAAACAAATCTAAAAAACATAAAAAGTTATATTAACATTTTAAAGATATATATAGGAAAAGTACATAAAGCCGCTTATTCAACCTAAATTTATACTAATTTTTATAAAGTAATTTATATTGATATTGCAACAAAATATTGATGGTCTTAGCAATAACCCTCCTCGTCCTGTTGGCTAGCAACATTTTTGCAACACCGCCGGATGAATGTAAAAATGTGTTTTTTAAATTTTTTTTTGATGATTTAACTTTCAATGCATACATGTTAATTACATAACATTATTTAATTTACTAAAATCAGCTTTCTTAATTAGTTGGGATTTTTGTCTTTTTAGAACAGATCTAGAATGAGTTTCATTCAAATTTTAACCTATACATATATTTTCTAAATCAATGATCCCGAAAACAAATGCCGGACAGTTGTGCGCTAAAAATTGCACGCCACAAAAAATAAAAATACGTATCTATCTAAAATAAAGTCCCCTCTAAATAAGGCTTCCATCATATAAAGAATAGAATACCAGTGATTCACACTAACAAAAAATCATCTTTTTATTATTGTGACTCGAAATTCTAATTCAATTCCCGAAAAATGAGATCGAGTTTTTTCTCTTTGAAAATTCGAAATTGATAAGTCATTAAAAACTCAAACATCAGAGCCCTTTACAGACACCAAAATATAGAGTCGACTTTAAAATGATAAAAAAATCAATGCATTTTTTCATATCATGTCAAAAATGAAAAAATAAAATAAATTTTAAATAATAATATAATTAGTTTTAATATATCTCTTTTTTCGGGTTAGAAGTAAAATCTTGTAATTCATTACTTGCTTATTTTTATTTTTTTTCGGCTGTGTCCATTTTACATGTGGTGCCAATTTTCCAAATGAAAAATTGCCATCAATGTTCTATTAAAAAAAGTTCATTGCATCGATTTGGGGTTCTTGAGCCGTCAGGCTCAAAATTTGGATACCCGCGGAATCTGGAAATCTTTTAGAAATCAAAAAAAAAATTGGTTATCGAACAATCAAAGATAGTTTAAGGATAGACTAACTCAAAACTGTAAAATGACCCCCGGGGTCTTTTTTCAACCCTCCTTCAAAGGGGCGTTGGTGGGGTGGAGTTTACAGGGGAGCTAATTTTGTAGAGGGCTCATTTTACTTTTTTTACAGTGTATATAGTAAAGTGTGTGACACTTAGAAGAATTTAACTGTCTCTTTTATGAAAAAAAATTCGAGTCAAAAGTATGGGAACACATCCATACTCTACAGACCATAATATTTCGCATCAAAATTTTTATTAAAAATTTATTTTCCATCAAAATTGACTAACTTTGTATTAATAATATCATTTTTAAAGACAATATCTTTTTAATATACACATGGATATATTTTATTAAAACATAAACATAATCTTTTATCCATCAATTGCAGATCACAGTTTTTCTTTATGCGGCAAAGGCAGACAAAGAGTTTCAAATATTCTGGAACGAAATCAAAAACGATTTGAAGAAGTAATCGCTTTGGATGATGGCCATGATGCAACTAAGTGCGAAGATCTTTTTTCTTCGCAAGATCCATCAGGTTTAAAATTCAAAAATTAAAATGTAGAGGGAAACATGGAAGCAATGGCAATCAATTCGTAGAAGATCTTGAACGGACTCTTACTGTGTCCCATATAGGTAATAATTTTCTTATAAATTAATTTTTTCGATTTTTAAGTGTAAAAAATAATATCTAAATTTATAATTAGTAACCATTCATTTTCATTGTTGATCATTTGAATCTTCAATAATATTAAAAATTAGATCATTGTGCTTGGGCCATAAGCATCCTGAGGGCGTTCTACGGTTATGCCGAGAAAGCACACGAATTTGATCAAGCTCGCAAAGCTCCAAAATACGGAAAATTGATCAGAATAGGGTAGGACAAGATCGGTTAACCGAACCGAAACCGAAACCGAAAACCGGGTTTTTTGGGCCAAAAACCGAAACCGAAAACCGGGGTACCGAAAACCGGTAAAACCGAAAACCGAGGGTCCAAACCGGTCGGTTTTCGGTTTTGACATACACCCCTAAGAAATGGATTTTTTGTAAAATTTTGGAAAATGCACCCCCAAAAATGCCATTTTGGATCCAACATTAAAGTGAATTTGGTGGAAAAGTCATCTGTGGAAGTCTTGGCTCAGTGGAAACATGCTGGTTTATTGCGGTGAGAGCGAAGGTTCAATTCTTCACCATTCTTTTTTTTTCAAAATCCTTACTTCGTCTTCATTCATTTATTTTTCTGATATTAAAAACTTTTTTTGGATATTAAAAATTTTTTAGAATAAAATACATTACAAATAAAAATAATTAAAGCTATAAGAAAAACATAACTTTTTCTTTCGAAATGATGATAAATTCTTGCATTTTTAACCAGAACTTCCCGAAAGGAACATAAAAATTAAACAATTTTAAAAGAAAAAATGTTTTTAGAATTTTTTCACCCATCCCCATCCCCGACCGGACCATCCCCGGAAACCTAGTCCCCTTTTTTGCCAAATCCCCCGTGCCCAACCTAATTGAAAGTTTCTTTTTTGGGACGAAGAAAAAGATTCTGAAAAAAAAATCGGAGGGATGTCATATTTTTAGTTTTTACAATATATGTTTGAATATTAATAATTCATGAATTATACTTTATAATTAGCCAAATTACCTTATTGAGATTACAAAAAAATCACGATTTTCTTAAGAAAAAGGGTTTATATTTTCAAAATTTTCTCCGGCGGGCACCCTTCTAACCAGTAAATTTTTGCAAAAAATGAACAAATTTCTTAAGAAAATGGTACACTTTTCAAACAATTTGAGGCTTCGTATCAGGTCCAATTGCTGGAATACCTTGCCCATTTTGCCGAAATGAGCAAATGCTACATTTTAAGAATTTTTTAATGTAAATTTTTTAATTTTTTTAACCAATTTTTCTTAAGAAATGGGTCCAAATTTTTCTAAATTTTTTCCAAATTTTTCAAAAAAAACTTTCAAAATAGCAAAAACCGAAAAAACCGAAACCGAAAACCGGGGGTCCGACGAAAACCGAAACCGAAAACCCCAAACCGGTCAAACCGAAAACCGGGGGTACCGGTTTAAAACCGGTCTTGTCCTACCCTAATCAGAACCACCAATAGAGCTTTTCATGCTACGCTTGAGAGTGAGTCCGAGGAGCTTGATTTGTCCGAAGTTGAAGGTAATCATAATAGTTTTAAAGAAAAAAAGTTAAAAAATATTTCAATATAAATCCGTTTAATCTTTACAATTAAATAATAAATTATATAAATTAAATATTTGTATTTTTAAGTTTTTAACGCAGATTAAAGAATAGATGCCTATATTTTTAATATATTAAGAAATTGTTATTTTAAAATATTTAATTATTACCATATTGTTTATTTCCCCATCGAATCTATCTTAAAAATAGGGTCGTGAAAAACCGGTAAAAAAATCAACAAAAGATTTGGAAATTCGGTTTTTGGTTTCTGCTTTTTACTCAACTTACATTTCTCGATATGATATATCGGTTTAATGTAAATTCGAGAAAATCTTTAAGAATTCAAAAAATTTCAATAAATATCCTCTCATAGGGGACCTTATTTTAGAGGAAGGTCTTATTTTTTCTAACCCCTCAAAGAAGGGTTAATAAAATTTAGTAGGAAAATGACAATGGACATGACAATGATGAACATAAAAGTCAGTCGATTTTTGTTTTATATTTATATTTCACAATCAACAATCCTAAATATTTTATCTTATTAGATTCTGATAAAACCATTGTTGGGAAAATGTGTGAAAGATGCAGAGAAAGCTTTTTGGGCATAATGGAGAAAAATGCGAAAGAACTCACAGAAACATTGGTCAAGAGTAAAGATGAAATGTGCTCGAGCATTACAATTGATAGAATTGTGGTGATGTTGAAATTGAAGATGTGTGGCACTTGCAAACAGACAATAAAATTCGATTTTCCCGGAAAAGGTAATTAATACATATGTACAATAGTACAAGAATTCTTGGTTTTAATCTTTATAATAATTTTAAAAATAATTGTACGGTTTATACTGCAGGAAATGTGCGGCATATTAAAAGATAGAAGAAAAAATCAATTATTAACATAAGGATGCGATCTGTTCTAATTTCTCAGATTTTTATGATTCTCGGTTTTTATAAAAAAAAATTTTTTTGCAAAAAATGATGGCCGTTTTCTTTGGAAAAAAAGTTCAAGATTTTTCTTAATTTTTTAGCTACATAATTCCCAATAATAAAATAAAATTAATTTATTTTATAATTAATATTAATTAAATTTTGAATAGTTTTTTTCAAACACCAGCACCATTTGGAAATGGCAGCCTATGTCATAGCCAAGATATAAGTAGAGATATGTTTAATGCTCGTTACGGGCTTTATAAGCTTCATTATTTTCAATTTCAGCTGATAGCTTTTTGGAAATTTAGTGCACCTTTTAATTTTACATTTTTTATTTTTATATGATTTTATTATTTTATACATTTAATTTTTTCTAGGGTTTCCAGGCCAAGTCCATTAGCAAAACGGGATGAGTAGGCAGGCTGCCTTGAAATTTTTAATAAATAAGTATAGAATAGAAAAGGTGCTAACGATCTGATATGTGCCGTAGAAATTTTTTTTGAAAATTAAATTTTTCTTAGGAACTTTTAATTATTTTTCTCCTTTGTTTAGCCCTTCCTCTTTGGGAGAAAGCATAGGGGATAATTCGGTAATCTAATGGTGCATTTTGCAAGACAATATTTTCATTTGGGTAATTAAGGGTATTTTGATCGAAATTTCGAGCACTTTTTAAAACACTGAATTCGAACTAAAAAACGCGAAATCGAATAAACGAAATTCGAAATTTCGGACAGCTCTGATGTGGTCCAATTGAATGAATTTGATGACATTTTTTCGATCACAAGAATTTACAATTTAGATAAATGCGAATTGGATCTCTCCACCGCAAAACAATTGTATAAAATGGTAAAAGAATATTATGGAAATAAAAATTCAGCATCAGAGTCTATGCTAATCCATATCCAAGATCGCATGGAGCATCTATAGAAGTATATTTAAAAAAATGATCAAATATTTTATAAAAATATTAAGAATTACCTTTCATTTCAAAAAAAAAAATCATTAAAAATATGTAATTTAATTACAATTTTATAACTAAAATTTTTTAAGGATTAGATAATGATGGAATGGCGAATTCGATGCATCGATAATACAGTAGCTAAACTTATCATTTAATTACGATAATATTTTCATTCTATAAATTTTAAAAATGTGCATCAACGTAAACAACTAAAAAATATATTTGAAATATTTCGCCCATATGCATTGGAGATCATGAGCTTGAAATTTCAAAAATTTAAATGCAATCTTAATAGCAATCGTTTAAGATTGAATCATAAACTTAATTCTTATTAATCTTTAAAAAGGCAAAAACAAAAAATCTAGATGCTTGGAAATTTAGATTACAGCTGTTTAAAAATTCACTAATCACTTTTTGGCAGTGCATACTGCTGGTTCCATTTTTGGCATTTCTATAAAATAACACGAAAATAGAAGATGGCATATATGAATGCACAGAATTTTTTTGGTTTACTTAAATGATAATGGGAAGTCCTGTAAAAATCCATCATATAGAAAATGTTTCTGATTTTTATTCTTCAAAACAAAGATTTTCGGTATATCGGTATTCATATGGATTCTTCTTCTATCTCCATCTTATTTGCTACATTATATATATTCCTGCATAATTTCAATGTAAGCCTGTCGTTCGGCCGGAGTTGCTCTCTCCATATACTCGTTGAGGAACCGACGGAACTCCGCCAAGTTTCTATCTAGGATCTGAATCTGTAAAAGAAATAATTATTAGGTTACTGACTTCAACACCGTACTGGCGAGTTATTTGTCAAAAATACTAAACGTCATACTTTGACCGCAGGATTGTGCCGAAAGAAAAATTTTTACCAAACATTTTTTGATTCTTCTGTGTGGATCAAAAAAAAAGAATGGATTTTTCGAAAATCCTTCCATGTCCATCTATTGTTCCTACTTCTTATCATTATTTTACTTGATGTATTTTTTCGTTCTTTTTTTCTATGTAACTAGCTTGGGGATATTTTGTCATTCACATCTTCAATATTTTGTCATTCACATCTNGGGGGGGGGGAATCGAACAAATTAGATCCCTTCCCTGGCGCAACGAATATACCATCAGCAGTTTGTATCTTCTGCTCCAAATGCTCTCAGGCGGCGGGAATTTCTTGCGAATACGGTACTTGTCCACCGGCCCCAGCAGATCCTTCTGATTCCGCTGCCGTTCCGCCTCATAATGTGCAGTGTACCTGCCCGATGTTGATAAAAAAAGAAAGAAATAATTAATTACAAAATGGAATGCTGGACAATTAGGTGCCGAAGACACTCGGATAACTGGGCGCAAAAATTAAATAGAATAGTTAGTTATTTAAGTTAATATTAATTATGTTGCTATTTTATCCGACTAGATATACTTTTCATAGACATTAGATTTAATTTCCTTATAGGCCTCGAATTTTGAAAATTTTTAGTAGGTTTTGTATTTCAAGAAATAACATTTTTAATGTGATTTCCCCATGTGCTAGCAAGTTTATGTCCTACAAATTTTCCCCAATCCCTTTCGGGCGAATTTACTTTTTGTATGAATGGTTTTAATTGCAAAATAGTCCCTTTTGGCCTACCAAAGTTCCATCAGATCCTCTTTCTCATTCCTCTCGAATTGTTTCTCGGCCATCAAACGAAAGAGTTGGTCAAATTGGCGAGCATTGAACAGTGCGAGCAGATAAGTCTTGAGGAGAATCACATAAAATTATCAAAAAAACAGGTAGAAGGGTTCTAAATTTCTTAAAAATAGTATTTTATGCATTTTGAAAAAAATTTGGAATTTTTAAGAAAATTATTTTTGGCATTTTTCCTGTTTTGCATTTTTCGCATTTTTCCCATTGTCGAATTGTCCGATCACGCTTTTACCTATTGTTTGATTTAGAACTCGGACCCCTGTTTGGTTTAGATGTCGTTCCCTAGTCCGGGCTTTTTCCGGATCCGGGGTCCGTGTCCGACTTTTTTGGGGGGATCTTGCGCTTTTCCCAGACTCTGGGTTCCGAATCCGGTCCGGGGATGTTTCCAAAATCCGGGTCCATGATTTTTGAAAATTCCATACTCTACTTTAGTACATTCTATTTTTGCTTACCTTTTTGTTTGTAAATTTGTTCCGAGCTTGTTCCAGATAGGTGCCCAGCACAATGCCAAGTGGCACAATGTCGTGATGGTGCGCAAACCAGCCCAAATGCACCCATTGGACCATCTCTTGCAACAACTCATTGGGCAACCGGATACGCCGTTGTCGGGCAACAATTGAGTAATCGGAGGGTGGCGAAAACATTTTTGCGCTGGAGAGTTGAATAGCTACAATTTTAGCAAATAAAATATTAGATGGTAATTAGTAGAGATCGAACAGTACAGTGGTACTGAACAGTAGTTGCCAGTAGTACTGCGTACTGTCTACTGGTTTTTTCGCTGATCAGTAGAAAAATCAGTACAGTAGTTTTCCAGTGTTTTTAGTACTGACAAGGGAACATATCGAGCTGTCAGTATTCAGATCGTAATTTAACCCATCCTATCCTGTAGAGCACCCTCACATTGCATCGTATATTTTTGGCTTTTTTGGCCCGCACAGATAGTGAAGGGTAGAAAAATCGGTTTCAAGAACAAACGAACGGTCGTTCATCCACGCGGATCATCCGCCCATTGGATGAAATCCACCGTACTATGTACATAATAATGATTAATCATGACTATTTTCTGGCTTATATTCATCCTTTTAGCTTAACAATAATCCCTAACCGTTTTTATGGCACATACTTGCTATTGTGTTTACACAAGGTATAATCGACGCCATCCCAAAGGGCGAATGATCCGCGTGGATGAACCACCGTTTATTTTTAAAGCCGATTTTTCTACACTTCATTATTTGTGCGGGCCAAAAAAGCCAAAAATATACGATGCAATGTGAAAGTGCACTACAAGATAGGATGGGTTAAATTACGATCTGAATACTGACAGCTCGATATGTTCCCTTGTGAGTACTGTGTACTGGAACTCATCGACTACTGATACTGTGTACTGTTCTGGGTTTTGACACAGTACTTTACAGTACTAATTTTTGCACCCCTAAGAAAGGCAAAAATTAGGAAATTTTGACTGAAAACCCCTAAATTTTCAGAAAATTTTGCCGAAAANGGCGGCGGGAATTTCTTGCGAATACGGTACTTGTCCACCGGCCCCAGCAGATCCATCTGATTCCGCTGTCGTTCGACTTCATAATGCGCAGTGTACCTGCCAGATGTTGATAAAAAAAATAAATTAATTACAAAATGGAATGCTGGACAATTAGCTGCCGAAGAAACTCGGATAACTGGGCGCAAAAATTAAATAGAATAGTTAGTTATTTAAGTTAATATTAATGTTATGTTGCTATTTTATTTCATAGACATAAGATTTAATTTCTTATAGGCCTCGGATTTTCAGAAAATTTTTAAAAGCTTTGAATTTCAAGAAATAACATTTTTAATGTGATTTCCCATGTTAATTGCCGACCTTTTTTTTGGATGTGCTAGCAAGTTTATGTCCTACAAATTTTCCCCAATCCCTTTAAGGAGAATTTGCTTTTTGTATGAATGGTTTTAATTGGAATCCATCCATTTACATAAATGTTGAATTAATCCCCTTTTGGCTTACCAAAGTTGGATCAGATCCTTGCGGTCATTTTTCTCGAATCGGTTCTCGGTCATCAAACGAAAGAGTAAGTCAAATTGGTGGGCATGGAACAGGGCGAACATATAGTCCTTGAGAGGATCGTTAAAAAATTATCAAAAAACTAGCGATAGGCTTCTAAGTTTCTTTCGAAAAACAGTAATTTTCGATATTTTTTAGACAAATTAGAATTTTTAAGAAAATTTATTTTTTCTACAGAGCATATTTTTGATATTTTTGGGACATATTTTGTTTTTTGGCGTTTTTCCACTATCGTATTGTCAGACCACAGACCATTTAGTACATTCTATTTTTGTTTACCTTTTTGTTAGTAAATTTCTTCCGAGTTTGTTCCAAATAAGTGCCCAGCACGATGCCAACTTGTGAAATGTCGTGGTGATGCGCAAACCAGCCCAAGTGCACCCATTGGATCATCTCTTGCAACAACTCATTGGGCAACCGGACACGCCGTTGTCGGGCAACAATTGAATAATCAGAGTGTGGCGAATGCATTTTGCGCTGGAGAGTTGAATAGCGGAACAGGTTACTGAGTAAAAATTTGAGTAAATAAAATATTAGATATTAATTAGTCAATTAACAAGTTGGGCGGTGATAGTTTGGGTTTACATCCAATAAATTAGTTATAAAATGATTCTAAGACTATCCAATTAGTCCATAATTTTTTTGCAAAAATTCACAATATTTTGCCAATAATTTTTTCGCAGAGGACGAATTTCGATGGAATTTGTTGCTATTTTTGGCCCAAAATTTCTTTAATTTAGCGTTTGAACCGACTTAAGTATAAACTTTAAAAGTAGAGTTGAAACAAATCGATAATATTTGATCAGTTTTTAGGAAATTTGGAATAACCTTTAAAGAAAAAGTGAAAATTTTTGTGGTTTCGATTAAGAATTAAATTTACAATTTCTCTGATGAGCAAATGCCCGAAATATCATTTTTGTCCAACGGGGACGCGGGACGTAAAACGGGAATTTTGGCAATTTTAATCACTTTTTCTAGGCAAAAAGTTCCATGGAAAAAAATATTTAGAAAAGTACATCAACCTGTATATAACATAGCCTATAATTTGGAGGGCCAATGCGATCATAAATATAGGTAGATAATGACATTGGATTGCCCAACTCATTTGTTTTTGCAGAAACATTTTTTTCAAACATTATGCTTAGGGCAACTCACCACAGTCACGTACTTATGGGGTTATGGGGCATATTGGCAATATCTGACCCACGGCAAAAAATGCATTAAAATTTGATAAAATATTTATAAGAAAAATGTTAAACTAAGTTAGAATAGATATATAAAAAGAATTTTTTGCAAAAAGGTCGTTTTATCGATTAAATATCCTTTCTATATCCATTAAATGGAGTCGGGTCACTCGAACATCGTTCATTATAAAAGTTTACAACTGGGTTTTCAACATTTTGTACATTTTTAAAAGATTTTCCGCTTTTGTTATTTGGAACTGACGAAGGACTGCTGATCGTGACACAAGTTTAGGTATTTTCTTGTTAGCGGTTGATGGGAGGGGGGGGGGGGGGGNTCAATGGCGGTGGGGTGGAATTCGATCGAGTAATGAGCTTGATTTCGACTTAGACCTTCATATTGTTGGGCTTGTCTTCGGCATGCCTAATATTAAAATTTTTTTATTAAAAAGCAAAAAAATTTCCAACACACGCCTATTATACGGGCCTTACTATTTTTTGAGTGCCCATACCTCGTTAAAATTTTATCACCTCCTGTTAAGAGTTTGCCTCCACTCCCATTAGAAAAGTCGCGTAATGAGCTAATAAGGCATCAATTATTTTTTTTATAATTTTTGGAAAAAATGCCCTATGCCCAACAACACTATTCTCAATTCTCAGCCCATCATTGCATCAGCCCATCTCAGCCCATCCATTGTTCCATCATTTTCTTTGTTCCTTCTTCCCATACTAAATTGCCTCTTTCTTTAAGGCAAATTTTTATGTTATTTCTTTACCCCCACTCATTTCACTTCCAATTTGAATAGTAAAGGTGGAAGGGAAAATGAAAGTAGGTACCTACTTTTCACCAATTTCAACTTTTTAAGCAAAAGCATTGGAAAAACACAAAAAAATTTTGGTTTTCAAATGAAAATGGGGACCCTTTTGATGGGTTTTCAAAAGTGACCTCCTTCAAACTAGCGCCGCACTTTTTTTAAAACGACCCAGCACCATTTTTACATGCCTAACATACAGTTATTTTTGAGATATGCAGTTATAATATTGGGGGATTCATTTGTTTCGAGCTTATTCCTTTAATTTTCTAGTCAAAAAATTACCTAGAACCCGTTTTTAACATTTCATTCTCTAGCTAAAATTCCCTTTTGAAATCACAAGACTAACTATTTAAAACTCGAAATTTGGCTTAGCAATTGTCTTGGCTGTGCAACACCCTTAGGATACATGTCCAAGTAGAGAACCTGAGTTTTGGAGCATCATTCAGCACTCTTGTCAGTACTTGGGCCACTGGCGGACTGAAAACGGGGCAATACCAGATTTTATGGATGACGTTTATGTTTTTTGGTATGATTATATATGGTTATTCTTTAGATAGTATTTCCCTATATCTATTCATGCAAGAGAGATTCCCGATATGTACCGATTTTTACGGGATCCTGGATCCATAGACAAACCCCCTCACTAACCGTAGCTATCATATTTATTTAGGCAACAAAAGTAGTATGCTTTAAGGGTAAGTCGTCAGGTATGGGTAAATGTCTGCATCAGATGATACGTAAGCCAAACTAAATTTGATATGATCAAAAACAAATTAAATTGTCCAAAATATTTTATAATCAAATATTTCATAAAATTAGTAGCACCCATTCGTTTTAATTATATTCTAACATCTTTTAATTTTTTTATTAAATTTTTTTTGAAAAAAATACAAAACTTTTTCCCCATAATTTGAAAACTTTTCGAGGAATTTAGAAAATCTATACATTTTTTGCCTTTTTACTTTTGTTCTGATAAGCTTCGAAAAAAATTTAAGCCAATGTTTTACAAGACATTCTTTTAACGTCCTTGCACTATTTTTCCGGGAGCTCTCCCCGGGGAAAGGATAAAGATTTATTCTCGGAAAAAAGCTCTCTTAAGAATGGCTTCAATGAGTTCTATTGTTTAATTGCATTTTGCCTCCAACTCTCACCTTAATTTCGGAGAAGGTCGGCCCAAGTATAGAGAAGTGAGGCCGGCAAAAAAGCCACTGGGGAGGGAATCGAGATCGACATTGTGTTGATCGGTAAATTCGAGACCAAGATGTCGAAGACGAGAGAAATGGCGCAAAAATTGATGATTCGGTTGGCAATGGTAGTCCTGAAGGTGTAAAAACCGAAGGAAGAGAGAGTTAAAAATTCGGATTATTTATCCTAGTTTTAAGCAAAAAACTAACGGTCGCATAAAAAGTCAGGGATCGGAGTTGGTTTCCAATGATTTATCTAAACAATTAAGGCAAATAGTTTTATTAATTTTTGAAAGTTATTAGACCAGTGTGGAATCGATGTCCACCTTATAAAGACTGCATTCGACCAGATGATCACCGCAACGATCTCCGAAGGGCTCGATCAACCTAGCGTCACGCTATAATAATACCAGCGTCACGCTATAATAATATCGTTCTATTTTTTTGTTTAGTGAAAACTTATTACGACGTTTTGGCTTACCGGACTTGTGACAGTGTACTTTTTCTTAAAAAATATTAGATTATTACAAAAATTTTTGGTCCTAAGTTGTCAATAGGATATAAAAAACGCTCAGATTTTCTAATATCTTAATTTTACAGCAGAATTTTTGACTTCTCCAATCTGCATTCCTGACAAAAGAGTATTTACTACCTATGTATACATTTTGCCATACTCACTCAGATCCAATCATTTTTTTCTCTTCATGTCCATGACCATCTTTATAATCTAACTTAATGATCATTCAGTTTTTGGCATGGGAATTTAGCCTTTGGCTATCAGATTCAAAAATTACAACAACTAAATCAATTTAAAAAGATTACCAAATAATATGGAGATTCAAATGAAAAGGATCAGAAGAACAGAAAATGAACATACAGAATGGTATGTATTATTCTCAGATTACAATTATCAAAAATGCTTATCCACATCATTTTTGGCTATAATATATAGATTTCTTAAGTTTTTCAATATTGAAAAAAATATTCAAAAATCTGATGTCATGTTTATTCAATAAAATACCGTACCCAAATAAAGTAAGTTGGTATTAAAAAATAAAATAATTAAATTATAGTCATTTTATGGTATTTGAATAAAAAATTCAAATTCGCTAAATTTTTTGTTGTTCAATATTTTCTTTTTTCTGGGATGAAAATTTAGAAAAATTCGAAAAATGATAGCATATCGTCAAGAGTTCGAAAAAATTCCAGGGACTTTAATTGCCAGTATTCCTTTTTGAATTCAGAGTGACTGACAGTGATGAGCTATGGCAAATGTTTAAATCTTCTCTAGCTTTTAAGATTTTTAGCTGATTTAGGTAGGTATAAGTATTGCCACAAAACTCTTCTGAATTCCCAATTTATGCTATTTTTTATTTTTATTTCTCTTAACAATCAAGATCGGCCAAATAATGACTTCTTCTTCTTCTGCTGGTTCCGATGCTGATCTGGTCACTTTGACGCTGTCCTGCTCCATTTGCCTGGATCTGTTCGAAGGTGACCCGCGTATTTTGCCTTGTGGTCACACCAACTGCACGCGTTGTCTGGAAGAATTGCGCCGCTTCGGCAACGACACCATCAAATGTCCGCAATGCCAAAAGTCTTACAAAGTTCCGTTGAAGAAGTTGCCCGTGAATTTTATCGCAAAACGTGAGTTAAACCCGGGACAATTGAATGATTGAACTAGACACAATTAATTAATAGCAAATTGATTTTGGATTGAAATTTTACTTGTTTTATTTTAACCAGCGAAAAATGTGGATTTTTATTTTGGATATTTATGCGTGAACCGAAGAAACCTAGATAGAGATGTTATAGATTTGCTGTTCTGTTAATTCCATTAAAAAAGTATGATGTTATTATTTTTGGACCAAAAGATTGAATTGGAAAAATATATCGATAAATTTCGGTTTTTCAAAATGGAAAGCAATTTTTTTCTACTTGAAATTTTTGCTGTTTTAATTAGTCAAAATATTCAAATTTATTACTCATATTGTTTGTTTTCTATTTAAAAAATAAAAAAGCAGAAAAAATAATCCATTAAAAAAGAAAATAATTCGATTTTTATTTCTTGTGTATTTTAGAAATGGTTGAGCTAAAGAAGAATGAAAATGCGAGTAGTGATTGCCCATCTAATAACAACAGTAATCAGTTAAAGGTAAACATTTTATTGGAATTTTCGCCCCATTTTGAATTTTCAAGGAATTTTTTAGTGTTTTAGGTGACTTGTTGATATGGAAGGCTTCATATTAGGTTTTTCTGATTCTTTTTAATATGATTCCAGATATCACCAATCGGAACCACAGATGGATCGGACGATGTGTGGGCTTTAGAAGAAAAAGTGATCTATCGCTGGAAAGACTGGAGCCTGGTCCGATCAAGTACTGGAGACTTGTTCGATTACTTGTTTATTTGGTGCGATTCAACTGTGCTGGAATTGTGGTAAGAAATTGGATGGTTAGGGTTTTTTAAATCACTTTAATTTTGTTAATCCCTTATTCTAAATTTGGGCATCAGGAAAATTATATTAAATGGATGGTAATTTCTCAGAATATCTTTTCATTATCGTCTATATGAATTATGTCAAAAAAGTTGAAATCAACAAGTTACTAGTTTACATGGAATTTAAAATTTTTCTTAACTTTCAATTTCTCATGTCCAAAAAAGGATCTGAAAACAGCTCGACTCGATATTTGAAAAAGATAAATAATCATAAACATTTATTGAAGCGCTAGAAATTTGAAAATCAATATCAAATATAAACTGTTCTTAACCTATCCAATTCTTTAGTCATTCTTTAGTTATCCCATTTCTAGCTGTTAAGTTCTTTATTTGCTTCTTTTCCTTGTAATTGGCCCATACCGGATGAGTTGTCCATGCTCATTTAGCTAATTATTAGTTATAAAATCCTAATTATCGAGAAATTATTACCATTTTTTTGAAAAAATTAATTAACACCTTGGATCATTTCCGTGGGAATTATTAATTGAGAGTTAAATCATAATTTGAATTACAATTACGGATTACTGATAGATAATCCCATTATGGAAAATATCATGATTTCATATTGTATATTACAGGGTGCGGATAAAGTTCTTGAACTTATTACAAAAGCCAATTTTTTGTAAAAATACATTTTAACAAATTATTTTTTCGCCAAAATATAATAAATAGGATGTAAACTAACTAAAAATCACAATAAAATTCCAAATTGGTTTCCATTTTTCAAAATATATGAGATCAGATACACTTGGGTCGGGGTCCACTTTGGTCGGACCTATTTTTCCAATAAATATGGTCTATTTTAATTTTAACGAATTTTAAGTCTCTTCTTTTTTGTTGATATTATAATTTGAACATTTTGCTATAATAATTAACAAATAAACTAATTTTCCTTAATTGATAATGAAGTTTTTGGGGCCAACTATTTTAGGACCAAAAATCGTTTTGTCAAAATTGCACAAAATCTCAAAATTTCTTTTGCACTTTTTGATGGAATAACAACTTTTTTCGAGTTTTTTTTTAAATTTAAGTGATAACACAACTTATTTTAGGCTTTTTACTCAATTTTCGATCATTTTACAGTCCAAATGTAAAAGTGCGAAAAAATCCCTAGTGGTTTTGGCCCATGAAAAGCTTGGTCGCGCACCTTCTTCAGTGATTCTCGCCCAAGCTTATTATAAAGCAACTTTTAATGAATCTGTTGTTATGCATTTTATGCGCAAGTGTATCTGCTATAATAATAACTGGGGGGATTGATTTATTGGGTTGAGATTCCAAGATTTTTTAGGCCATACATTTGTGCATCATAATCTCGGTAACAATTTTTTCTCAGGGTATGATTGTTGTTTTCATCCTGTGCACTAGTGCAGTGATCTCTTTTCCTATCAAATTGTGATTTTTGTTTACTTTACATCCTATTGATTATATTTATTCGAAAAAATCAATTGTCGAAATATATTTTTGCAAAAAATTTCCCCTTTCAAAAAAGTTCAAGAACTTTATCCGCACCCTGTATATGTATCGCTTCATACATGCTATGCTTTATTTTTAGCAATCATTCTAATGGGTGGCTGCGCTTCTTCATGGAGGGTCGACTAGGCATTCTGGACAACTCTGGCCGCGCAGAGTATTACGACGACAATGGGGGCGATATTGAGGAATTCATCGAAAAATTTCAAAGCGCAAAGGCAGCGGTCCCCTCCGGTGATCAGACAAAGTCCATTCTGTCCGTCCTACGCGCATCGCTGAAAATCCTGTACGGGGACTGCTGGGATCTTTCTTCCGTGCAGGATCGTACAATGCTGGTGACCAATCGGGTGAACACTCAGCAGAAGCTGACTATCAGGGAGAATTTGCCCGGATTCGTGTCCGAGTTAGTTCGATACGAGAGTCAATTCTTCACTACTACCACAACTTTAGGTTTGTAAAAATTTAATTTATTTATGGACTGAATATAAATGTTAGGGACTTTAAAAACCGTTTAATCATTTATCAAATTGAAGAAAAAAACTAATAAACCACAAATAGAAAAGACAAATATTTACAAAATTATCTTTACATATTTTTGGGCTTTTTAGTTTTCAAAGTTAAGTTAATATATTAAATTTTCAAAAAATCTTTTTTTTCGAAAATTTCAGATTTTAAAGTTATTTTCTGCAAATATTTGCCCTTTATACTTTTAGCCTAGCAATTTTAACCAAATTTTGACCATTTAAAATTTTTAACTTAATTTAACCCTGAACATGCACCTGATATATTTTTTAAATGAAATAATAAAAAATATTTTCAGGCCATGAGTTCACTGATACGCGAAATTAGATAAAACGAAAGAAGGGAGAGGCTGAAACAATGGAAGTAAGATGATGTACAAAGTATTATTTACAGTACAAAGTATTATTTATTTTTCTGTAATTTATTATATGCAAGATAAATTAAATTTGGAAAATGGTTATTCGCAGTAGTGATATTTTGATACAATTAATTGCCAAATGCAGAATTTTCGAAAAAGTTGGAAAGATTTACATTAAATTTTGTTAAATTAGCAGGTTTTTTTCGAATTTTGCTTATTAAATATGCTTAAAGTCGAAAAAATTCTTTTTTAATTTCACAATTAGATTTTTCACTTTTTTATTGTCCGGACATGAGAAATGTATCCAAAGGTATTAAGTACGAGCACGTAAATACAAGGCCATCGAAAGTGTAGTATAATTACACAAACATAATGCAAAATTTTAAGCACCGCATTTAACCATCAATTCGGCCCTTTTAAAATTTTATTGCACTAATAGGCACCAAATTTAATCTAAATCATTATCATTATAGCAATTAGTATAAGGCGATAACTAATAAATTACAAATTACAAACAATTGAATACTAAATAGATTTACAAATAGTATATGTCAGTTAATCGTCGTACTATAAATTGGAAGGAGACCATTAATGTAGAATAAAAGGATTGCGAGCCAAGCATCTGAGTTGTTGCTGAAACATCAACTTACATAAGACAAATTCGAAATGATGCAATTCTTTCAATCCGAGAATGCTAAATAAATTTGAAGGTATAAATTATGATTAAGCGGAAACAATCCGGAAGTTTAGGTTAACCCAAAAATTAAAGCTGCCGGTATTAGAATCGGAACCAAATTTATATACCTACCTATATAGAAAAGGATTGATATCATACCTAATTTATTTAATTTTTAAAATCGAATGTTGAAAAATTCTTCAAGCCCCTAATTGAGATCGCCAACATTCTGTTACCATTTTGGAACAGAATAAACATCATCTAAACGGTTGTTAACTGTCAATTTGGCCTATATTTAGCTCCTTATCTCTCGCTTAAGAAAGAACTACTGTATTCATCTAATCTTGAAATTTGCAATACTTTTTTTGGCCATTCGCAAACAAAAATATTATCTTAGAATATTTTCTATTTTGTTTAATATAAGCATGAGCCATTATTAATTGAATAGATTTTTGCTATTTTTAAAATTTTCAAACATTAAAATTGCTGATTCCGGTGGTTCAGTTAACGGTCAAAAATATTGTTTCGGTCAGTTCCATTTTGTTTATGTATTACAGCTAGGTGGGTGTTATTAGTTATTACTAGGGTGACAGCTTTTATTGTATTTACATATTTTTTTCCTGGCATCAGAACGTCATAAAAAGCATGAAAAAATCAATCCCAGTTTGATTTGAAACTGTTAGAGGACTTTAATTTTACATATTTCTTACATATTTGGCCATTTTCGTGTTTTATACATTTTTTTGAGCTTTACTATATATTTTGCCATATATTTCCAAAAATTTCAGCTTTTTACATATTTTGCTACATATTTCCCATATTCAGAAATTTTTAAAAAATCATCAATTTTTCTTAAGAAATTTTCAAATTTTCAAGAACCTAAATTTTAAAAATTTTCTCTGGCGATCCCTATCGGGACCGCCGGAACTGTAAAAATCATTAAATTTAGATAAAAGTTCCATAACCCTCCAAAAATGGTCAAATGTCCCGCACATTACAGTAGAAAGCCAGCGTCCTAAGACATAAGTTTCATCTCCCTCCTCCCATAAATATCCGCCTTGTTTTTTTAGCATAATTAATAGTAGTAGTGCTGGGCGTAGCCAGGCGCAGGTGGGAATTCCCCCTGAAATATCAAGACTAAAAATGAAAAGGTCCTTGCCCTGTTTTTTTGGAAAAAAATTCGAAAAATTTTTCTGGCACCGGAGATGATGGCGGCATTGAAATTTGCGCCATTGACGTAGTTTTTCGCTTTACAAAAGTGTCTTGGCGGATAATCGAACTTGTTTTACGCCAGAAAATTTGGAATTACCAATTAAAAGAGCCATTCTTAAGAGCTTATTTATTGATAATTTGCCAAAGGTCTTATTAACAACGATGAATGTTTTCATAT